>JAMPIV010021041.1:0-91546 GCA_024509875.1 Oreohelix idahoensis | reverse complement strand
CCATACTCTAGCCAGCAGCTCAGCTGAGTTTTGCTAGTCCTAAGTAACTGTGTTCTCAATTCTGAATTCTGAATTGTGAGTTTCTGATCTGGCACTACGATTGTGCCAGATAATCTTGTAGAAGTACAAGAGCAGTGTCGGTGCAGCCTAACTATTTACTCCAGCAAATGAGAGGAGTGGGACACAAGAATTCTGTACTACGTCATTACAGGCCAGTAAACTGCAACCTGGCCTGCTGGAGATTCATTAACAACTCCCACCATCAATAGAGAAATAAAGATTGTATAGATACATTAAGACCACTTCCTATGTTAAGGACTATGAACTGTATACACAAAGATTGAGCATGATGATGCCACCCCAACTAACCATCCCGTGCTAGTGTTCCCAGGACTTTGTAGATGCCATAAAATTAATCATTGTAATAATAGATCTATGTACAAAAGTTATATTTGATTATGCAATATATATATATATATGCATTTCATTGATAAATACCTATCATTTCATAAGTTCTGACCAAAAGAAACATTTGGTTCAGAACTAATAAATTTTAACAGATTTTAAATTTAAACTTAACAGCCAGTGTTAGTTCAGTGTATTGTAGAGTTTAGTATTATTATTAGACTTATTATTTACATGTGTGTGTCAGTGTATTTTATTACCTACACATTACAATTCAGTACCCTAGACTTTTAACGTAGCTAACACTCATTATAGTAGAATAGGTCTGTTTGAGGTCGTAAAGCGGTAGCAGAAAGGCCTCCTGTAACTCCCATAAACTTTTATCTCAGGAGCCTTCACAGCTGACCTCATACAGTACACTAGGTAACATATCAACCATACAATAACATCAAAAACCACTACAAATATTGGGGTCTTGTCCGGGGATTAAGTTATTAAAGATAGTAGGATCTCCTGGTCTGGGAATTAAACTAGTGGGGGCATAAGGGAATAAATTTAAAAGTGTCCCTTAAATAAAAAGTGGAAAATAAAAGTTGATGAATCTTCACAGCCAGTGGTAATTAATTAATTAATTAAAATATATTACCTTGATAATTACACTTTGTTGTTTACCTTGGTAATTATATATTTGAAATTACCTTAGTCATTGTTAAATTGTATGTTGAGTATGGCAGATCTAGCAAAATTTAGATCGGCTGCTGTGCTGACGGCGAAGGAGATGAATATGGAGGGTCAAGTTTTAATTCAATATGTGACTTCAGAATGTGACAAGTATATTGAAAGGGAAGATAGGAGGTTAGCTGAAGAGAAGAGGTTACAAATTGAGGCTGATAAAGAACTTAAGAGGTTGCAGATTGAGGCTGACAAAGAGGCTAAGGCATTGGAGGCAGATAGGGAGAGTAAAAGGCTCCAATTGGAGGCAGAAGAAAAACGACAGCAAAGGGAGGCAGAAGAAAAAAAGGCCGAAAGGGAGGCAGAAGAAAAGAGATTGACTGCCGAAAGGGAAGCAGAAGATAGGAGATTGCAAAGGGAGCACGAATTACGACTAAGGAAGCTGGAATTACAAGGCCATGCTCCTGAAAATGGTGCCAGCCCTTTTGCCTCAGATGCTACGCTTAGTCAGGGAGCCTCAACCTCAGCTATGGGGTTTCATTTAGACCATTTTAGTGAGAAAGACGATGACATCGAGGGGTACCTCAGTAGATTCGAACTATTAGCTACTACATATGGGTTAGAGAGAGAGAGAGAGGTGGAGTCTTAAGTTATCCCAGGGACTGAGAGGTACTTCTTATGAAGTTTTTGCTAAGATGCATAGAGACGACCAAGACAATTATGACATGCTAAAGCAGGCTTTGTTATTGAGATATGAAAAGAATGGTGAATTTTACCGTAAGAAGTTTAGAAATGCCAAACTGTTGTCTGGGGAGACATACCACCAATTCTCTGCCAGATTGGAAACCTATTTGGAGAAATGGACTGCTCTGGGGAAGACCCAAGATCTTAAAGAGATGATCATGATAGAGCAATTAAGAGAGTCCATGGCTCCAGACCTGAGAAAATTTCTCATGGAACAAGGTGCAGAGAGATTGGGGGAGGTTTTAAATGTCGCTGAGAGGTATCAGGCAGCCCAGGCAGAGGTAAGTGGCACTAAAAAGAAGCACATAGAAAATTTTAAAGCTCCACAGCAATTTAGTAAATTTGATACGAGAGAACAAGGTAATAAAGGCAGGACAAACTTTGATAGGCCACGAAATGATTATCGTGATAAAAAACTCACAGTTCAATGACCAAAAATATAACGAAAGAAAACCGTTTAACCAAGGAAAGAGATGGTGCAAATGGTGTAAGAAAGACAACCATAACACCGAATTTTGTAAAAGGAAACCTTCAAACATTGCTGCAATGAAGTCGGGGAAACAAAGATTAAAGGTTAATCCTAATGGACAGCAGGAACCTTATCACCCCCCAGTTTGTGAGGATGTTATTTGTAATGGGGTCACCATAAGGTGCCTATATGATACCGGTTTGGATTATGATTCAGTTGTGAAGTCTAGCCTAGTGGACCCAAGTCAGTATACCACAGAAACAGTGGAAATACAAGGGGCAACTAAGGACATACCACTCATGACACTTCCCATCGCTAGGATAACGGTGAAAACTCGCTATGTGGAAGGAGAAATCAGAGCAGCAGTGATAGATGAACCAATCTACCCTCTGATATTGGGGTGTAGATACGTCTTCTTGGGGAATCCCGAGAGACCTGTGATCATGGCGACAGTGCAGACCAGGTCACAGAAAAAGGAGGAAGAAGGTGAACCTATAAATGCTCATCCAGAGGAGATGAGGAAGGCGCAGGCTGAGGATAGGACACTCAAGCCATGTTTCAAAAAATTGCCCAAATGCCACACACCTCCAAGCAAGGGAGAGTACTTTATGAAGAACAAATTGATCTACAGGAAGGCCGGAACTGGAACAAATGGTCACAACCAGCTGGTTCTTCCCACTTCATATAGGGAAAAAGTGATGGAACTAGGGCATGCGATTCCCTTCAGTGGTCACATGGGGATCAGCGCCACAGGACAGCGTATAGCTTGTCATTACTTCTGGCCAGGGATAAAGGAGGATATAAAAAGATATGTCAAATCCTGTCCAGAATGTCAAAGGGTAGCTCCAAAGCATTGGACTGCTCCTGCAACTCTAGGGGAAATGCCCATAGTGGGAACACCTTTTGAGAGGGTTGCAGTGGATATTGTGGGACCTCAACTCGGACCAAGAGGAGGAACAGTTACATCCTTACTCTGGTGGACACTTGTTCTATGTGGGGAGAGGCGGTAGCCCTGCCATCAATTGATTCGAAACATGTAGCAGAGGCACTACTTACAATATTCACAAGATTAGGATTCCCGCATCAAATCTTGACTGATAATGGCTCACAGTTCAAGGGGAAACTAACGGAAGAAGTTTTTAAGCTATTTCAAGCCAGACACTTTCATTGTAGTCTGTACCATCCACAAGGGAACGGCCAGGTAGAGAGGTTCAACGGGACTCTCATTTCTATCCTGAGGAAGCTGGCACATGAAAAACCGGATATGTGGGATCAATTTCTGCCCGCCGCGTTGTTTGCGTATCGGGAGGTACCACATAGTTCAACCGGGATGGCTCCCGCAACTCTGCTATTTGGGAGGCCAATAAAAGGTCCATTAGAAGCTTTATTAAGGACCTGGACAGATGAGAAAGCAGAAGAGACTGTTACCTCATCATATCAATACGTGAACGAGCTGACCACTCGTCTGAAAGCTGGATGGAAACTGGCAAATGATAATTTGAGACAAGCCAGGAAGAAACATGCAGCTTACTTTAATAGGAAAGCAAAGGACAGAGAATTAGCTGTGGGAGAGAAGGTGCTTCTTCTACTACCCGGCAGCCAGAATAAGTTGCAAATTGGATGGCAAGGTCCATATACGGTTCTAGAGAAGGTGTCTAGAACAAACTATAAAATTGACAAAAAGGGGAAGGAGAAAGTATATCATGTAAACCTTTTAAAGAAGTATCTGGACAGACCACTCCAGGAAAGCACCCCCTTACTGACCTTGGCTATCGCAACTCAAATGCAAAAGGAACCACTCACCTCACATGAATACCCATTACATCCTTGTGAAACAGCCGCACAGGTAAAAGTCAGTAAGCACCTGACTAAAAATCAGAGGGAGAGAGTTCAACAGGTTCTGGAGGAACATACAGATGTATTAACAGATAAACCAGGACATACAAATTTGCTACAGTATGACATGAAGCTGGTAGACTCAAACCCAATCTGTATGAGAGCCTATTCTATTCCGTTCGCGAAGGAGAAGGCATTGAAAGAGGAAATAGATTATTTGTTGAAAGAAGGGATTATTTCACACAGTGAATCTTCTTTTAGCTCCAGTGTAGTTTTGTTGAGGAAACCGTCTGGGGAACATAGACTGTGCATAGATTACAGGAAACTGAATGCTGTCACAGAAGGACAAGTGGATCCATTACCAGACACAAAACAGTTATTTGCCAGATTGAACAAGGCAAAATACTTTTCGAAGGTGGATCTTAGCAAAAGCTATTACCAGATTCCAGTGAAGCCTGAAGTTAGACCTTATTTAGCCTTTAGCACCTCGGAAGGACATTATGAATTCAACATGCTACCATTCGGACTGAAAAATGCTCCGAGTGTATTTTCTAGGATGATGCGCAAATTGTTGGATCCCTTGAATAATCCATGTATCACGAATTTCATGGATGATATTCTTGTCGCCACGGAAACATTTGAGGAACACATTAACTCTCTGAATATGTTATTTGATAGGCTTAGGGAAGCGAACTTAACTGCTAGACCAACAAAATGTTGTATTGGATGCAAAGAGTTGCGTTGGAATTCTTGGGACATACTGTATATCAGGGTAACATGACCCCTGACCCCAAGAACTTGGAAAAACTGCAGAGAGCACCTAGACCACAAACAAAAAAAGACGTGCGATCATTCGTGTCGTTATGTGGGTTTTACCAAAAATATATCAAAAATTTTAACTCTATATGTGCTCCTCTGACTGATCTGACTCGCAAAGGAAATCCAGATAAAATTGTTTGGTCTGCGCAATGTGAATTAGCCTTTCAAGAGTTAAAGGAAAAACTCACTAGCAAGCCTATTCTCAAATTGCCCGATTTGACTCAGGACTTTGTGGTGAGAACAGATGCAAGTAATGTAGGCCTGGGGGCGACTTTGTTGCAAAGGTCCTCTTCACCCAATGGGGAACTGAACCCAGTCGCTTATGCAAGCCGCAAGTTGAACAAAGCGGAGCAGGGATATTCCACAAGCGAAAAAGAATGTTTAGCGTTAATCTGGGCAATAAAAAAGTTCCAAATCTATCTGTATGGTAGGACTTTTGTGGTCCAGACGGATCATCAGCCTCTCGTGTTCTTATCTCAGGCCAAGCATGAAAATGCAAGATTGTTGAGATGGTCTTTATTGTTGCAACCTTATCAGTTTATTATCGAATATATCCCGGGGTCACAGAATGTCGGTGCAGATTTCCTCAGTAGGCACCCCTGTGATCAAAATTAGAGTAGTTGGCAGGCGTGAGGAGTAATTTTATCTATGTGTATCACTGGTTTTGGAACTTGCATTAGTGCATGTTCTCAGGTGGGGAGATGTGTGGTGAAATTACCGTGATACAACGTTAAAATATCTCCAATTATAAAGATAACATGTAGGGATAAAAATATACGTAAGATATGCCGTGACTTCTTCACCTACGCCCGCGGTTCCTACCGCCATTCAAACTAACTAGTTAGACATGCAGACGAAACGGTTTACCCTTTTTGACGGGAGGGAAACGGAGATAAAAAAAAAGGAAAAATATGACTGAACACGTGTTTGAATCTAAAAGGCAAAAAGACGCAAGTTGTAGTTTAAAGAAAAAAAAAAATCACGCCACTAGTTGACACAATGTAAGGAAATTGAGAAAAAAACAACCTTAGCTCTTATTAGAAACAGTCATATCTTGGACGTTTTACGGTTCTTGGTTGTTTTATTTGAATTCAGCGGCAAACGCCGTGGAGAAGGTTCGAAAACAAATTTCAAAAAAACTAACCTTGAGAAAAGTAGGTTTTTCTTTAATAATAAAGTTATGAAAATAAAACCTAGCTAGTTTGATAGCCCATCTTGAGCAGAGAAATAATATACTTTTAATTATACAGACGGACAGATAACACGGAAGATATTGACGAAAGACTGTATTGTTCACATCAGACTGGCGAACAGTTTTCTGTGCATACTTCACAAAAAATTACGTTTTGGTGTCCTTGAGCCCTAAAAATGCAAAAATCAAACTGTAATGAACTAGAGGGGGAAGGACGGGAGAATAGTGGCTAAAAATAACTTAGGAGGCAGGTTTGTGTAGGTTTTGCATGTAGTTGGTCCAAAAAACAAGTGTATTTTTGTGAAAAACCATAAACAGTGACCGAACGTACATTTGAAAAATTGAGATGTACTTTTGACTTTATTTTCAAAATTTAAAAAAAGCTTAGGGGGGAAGTCCGATCTGATTGGCCAAATGCATTTTATATTAGCAAGAAAGAGACGCACATTTGTGCCATTTTAAAGAAGACTGTCCAGTAACACAGTTCTTGACTGCTAGTGGTGTTTTCCAGGAAATAATAAATAAAATTCAGTGGGACGCCATACTCTAGCCAGCAGCTCAGCTGAGTTTTGCTAGTCCTAAGTAACTGTGTTCTCAATTCTGAATTCTGAATTGTGAGTTTCTGATCTGGCACTACGATTGTGCCAGATAATCTTGTAGAAGTACAAGAGCAGTGTCGGTGCAGCCTAACTATTTACTCCAGCAAATGAGAGGAGTGGGACACAAGAATTCTGTACTACGTCATTACAGGCCAGTAAACTGCAACCTGGCCTGCTGGAGATTCATTAACAACTCCCACCATCAATAGAGAAATAAAGATTGTATAGATACATTAAGACCACTTCCTATGTTAAGGACTATGAACTGTATACACAAAGATTGAGCATGATGATGCCACCCCAACTAACCATCCCGTGCTAGTGTTCCCAGGACTTTGTAGATGCCATAAAATTAATCATTGTAATAATAGATCTATGTACAAAAGTTATATTTGATTATGCAATATATATATATATATATGCATTTCATTGATAAATACCTATCATTTCATAAGTTCTGACCAAAAGAAACATTTGGTTCAGAACTAATAAATTTTAAAAGATTTTAAATTTAAACTTAAACAGCCAGTGTTAGTTCAGTGTATTGTAGAGTTATTATTATTATTAGACTTATTATTTACATGTGTGTGTCAGTGTATTTTATTACCTACACATTACAATTCAGTACCCTAGACTTTTAACGTAGCTAACACTCATTATAGTAGAATAGGTCTGTTTGAGGTCGTAAAGCGGTAGCAGAAAGGCCTCCTGTAACTCCCATAAACTTTTATCTCAGGAGCCTTCACAGCTGACCTCATACAGTACACTAGGTAACATATCAACCATACAATAACATCAAAAACCACTACAAATATTGGGGTCTTGTCCGGGGATTAAGTTATTAAAGATAGTAGGATCTCCTGGTCTGGGAATTAAACTAGTGGGGGCATAAGGGAATAAATTTAAAAGTGTCCCTTAAATAAAAAGTGGAAAATAAAAGTTGATGAATCTTCACAGCCAGTGGTAATTAATTAATTAATTAAAATATATTACCTTGATAATTACACTTTGTTGTTTACCTTGGTAATTATATATTTGAAATTACCTTAGTCATTGTTAAATTTTGTGTTAGAGTATGGCAGATCTAGCAAAATTTAGATCGGCTGCTGTGCTGACGGCGAAGGAGATGAACATGGAGGGTCAAGTTTTAATTCAATATGTGACTTCAGAATGTGACAAGTATATTGAAAGGGAAGATAGGAGGTTAGCTGAAGAGAAGAGGTTACAAATTGAGGCTGATAAAGAACTTAAGAGGCTGCAGATTGAGGCTGACAAAGAGGCTAAGGCATTGGAGGCAGATAGGGAGAGTAAAAGGCTCCAATTGGAGGCAGAAGAAAAACGACAGCAAAGGGAGGCAGAAGAAAAAAAGGCCGAAAGGGAGGCAGAAGAAAAGAGATTGACTGCCGAAAGGGAAGCAGAAGATAGGAGATTGCAAAGGGAGCACGAATTACGACTAAGGAAGCTGGAATTACAAGGCCATGCTCCTGAAAATGGTGCCAGCCCTTTTGCCTCAGATGCTACGCTTAGTCAGGGAGCCTCAACCTCAGCTATGGGGTTTCATTTAGACCATTTTAGTGAGAAAGACGATGACATCGAGGGGTACCTCAGTAGATTCGAACTATTAGCTACTACATATGGGTTAGAGAGAGAGAGAGAGGTGGAGTCTTAAGTTATCCCAGGGACTGAGAGGTACTTCTTATGAAGTTTTTGCTAAGATGCATAGAGACGACCAAGACAATTATGACATGCTAAAGCAGGCTTTGTTATTGAGATATGAAAAGAATGGTGAATTTTACCGTAAGAAGTTTAGAAATGCCAAACTGTTGTCTGGGGAGACATACCACCAATTCTCTGCCAGATTGGAAACCTATTTGGAGAAATGGACGGCTCTGGGGAAGACCCAAGATCTTAAAGAGATGATCATGATAGAGCAATTAAGAGAGTCCATGGCTCCAGACCTGAGAAAATTTCTCATGGAACAAGGTGCAGAGAGATTGGGGGAGGTTTTAAATGTCGCTGAGAGGTATCAGGCAGCCCAGGCAGAGGTAAGTGGCACTAAAAAGAAGCACATAGAAAATTTTAAAGCTCCACAGCAATTTAGTAAATTTGATACGAGAGAACAAGGTAATAAAGGCAGGACAAACTTTGATAGGCCACGAAATGATTATCGTGATAGAAACTCACAGTTCAATGACCAAAAATATAACGAAAGAAAACCGTTTAACCAAGGAAAGAGATGGTGCAAATGGTGTAAGAAAGACAACCATAACACCGAATTTTGTAAAAGGAAACCTTCAGACATTGCTGCAATGAAGTCGGGGAAACAAAGATTAAAGGTTAACCTAATGGACAGCAGGAACCTTATCACCCCCCAGTTTGTGAGGATGTTATTTGTAATGGGGTCACCATAAGGTGCCTATATGATACCGGTTTGGATTATGATTCAGTTGTGAAGTCTAGCCTAGTGGACCCAAGTCAGTATACCACAGAAACAGTGGAAATACAAGGGGCAACTAAGGACATACCACTCATGACACTTCCCATCGCTAGGATAACGGTGAAAACTCGCTATGTGGAAGGAGAAATCAGAGCAGCAGTGATAGATGAACCAATCTACCCTCTGATATTGGGGTGTAGATACGTCTTCTTGGGGAATCCCGAGAGACCTGTGATCATGGCGACAGTGCAGACCAGGTCACAGAAAAAGGAGGAAGAAGGTGAACCTATAAATGCTCATCCAGAGGAGATGAGGAAGGCGCAGGCTGAGGATAGGACACTCAAGCCATGTTTCAAAAAATTGCCCAAATGCCACACACCTCCAAGCAAGGGAGAGTACTTTATGAAGAACAAATTGATCTACAGGAAGGCCGGAACTGGAACAAATGGTCACAACCAGCTGGTTCTTCCCACTTCATATAGGGAAAAAGTGATGGAACTAGGGCATGCGATTCCCTTCAGTGGTCACATGGGGATCAGCGCCACAGGACAGCGTATAGCTTGTCATTACTTCTGGCCAGGGATAAAGGAGGATATAAAAAGATATGTCAAATCCTGTCCAGAATGTCAAAGGGTAGCTCCAAAGCATTGGACTGCTCCTGCAACTCTAGGGGAAATGCCCATAGTGGGAACACCTTTTGAGAGGGTTGCAGTGGATATTGTGGGACCTCTCACTCGGACCAAGAGGAGGAACAGTTACATCCTTACTCTGGTGGACACTTGTTCTATGTGGGGAGAGGCGGTAGCCCTGCCATCAATTGATTCGAAACATGTAGCAGAGACACTACTTACAATATTCACAAGATTAGGATTCCCGCATCAAATCTTGACTGATAATGGCTCACAGTTCAAGGGGAAACTAACGGAAGAAGTTTTTAAGCTATTTCAAGCCAGACACTTTCATTGTAGTCTGTACCATCCACAAGGGAACGGCCAGGTAGAGAGGTTCAACGGGACTCTCATTTCTATCCTGAGGAAGCTGGCACATGAAAAACCGGATATGTGGGATCAATTTCTGCCCGCCGCGTTGTTTGCGTATCGGGAGGTACCACATAGTTCAACCGGGATGGCTCCCGCAACTCTGCTATTTGGGAGGCCAATAAAAGGTCCATTAGAAGCTTTATTAAGGACCTGGACAGATGAGAAAGCAGAAGAGACTGTTACCTCATCATATCAATACGTGAACGAGCTGACCACTCGTCTGAAAGCTGGATGGAAACTGGCAAATGATAATTTGAGACAAGCCAGGAAGAAACATGCAGCTTACTTTAATAGGAAAGCAAAGGACAGAGAATTAGCTGTGGGAGAGAAGGTGCTTCTTCTACTACCCGGCAGCCAGAATAAGTTGCAAATTGGATGGCAAGGTCCATATACGGTTCTAGAGAAGGTGTCTAGAACAAACTATAAAATTGACAAAAAGGGGAAGGAGAAAGTATATCATGTAAACCTTTTAAAGAAGTATCTGGACAGACCACTCCAGGAAAGCACCCCCTTACTGACCTTGGCTATCGCAACTCAAATGCAAAAGGAACCACTCACCTCACATGAATACCCATTACATCCTTGTGAAACAGCCGCACAGGTAAAAGTCAGCAAGCACCTGACTAAAAATCAGAGGGAGAGAGTTCAACAGGTTCTGGAGGAACATACAGATGTATTAACAGATAAACCAGGACATACAAATTTGCTACAGTATGACATGAAGCTGGTAGACTCAAACCCAATCTGTATGAGAGCCTATTCTATTCCGTTCGCGAAGGAGAAGGCATTGAAAGAGGAAATAGATTATTTGTTGAAAGAAGGGATTATTTCACACAGTGAATCTTCTTTTAGCTCCAGTGTAGTTTTGTTGAGGAAACCTTCTGGGGAACATAGACTGTGCATAGATTACAGGAAACTGAATGCTGTCACAGAAGGACAAGTGGATCCATTACCAGACACAAAACAGTTATTTGCCAGATTGAACAAGGCAAAATACTTTTCGAAGGTGGATCTTAGCAAAAGCTATTACCAGATTCCAGTGAAGCCTGAAGTTAGACCTTATTTAGCCTTTAGCACCTCGGAAGGACATTATGAATTCAACATGCTACCATTCGGACTGAAAAATGCTCCGAGTGTATTTTCTAGGATGATGCGCAAATTGTTGGATCCCTTGAATAATCCATGTATCACGAATTTCATGGATGATATTCTTGTCGCCACGGAAACATTTGAGGAACACATTAACTCTCTGAATATGTTATTTGATAGGCTTAGGGAAGCGAACTTAACTGCTAGACCAACAAAATGTTGTATTGGATGCAAAGAGTTGCGTTGGAATTCTTGGGACATACTGTATATCAGAGTAACATGACCCCTGACCCCAAGAACCTGGAAAAACTGCAGAGAGCACCTAGACCACAAACAAAAAAAGACGTGCGATTATTCGTGTCGTTATGTGGGTTTTACCAAAAATATATCAAAAATTGTAACTCTATATGTGCTCCTCTGACTGATCTGACTCGCAAAGGAAATCCAGATAAAATTGTTTGGTCTGCGCAATGTGAATTAGCCTTTCAAGAGTTAAAGGAAAAACTCACTAGCAAGCCTATTCTCAAATTGCCCGATTTGACTCAGGACTTTGTGGTGAGAACAGATGCAAGTAATGTAGGCCTGGGGGCGACTTTGTTGCAAAGGTCCTCTTTACCCAATGGGGAACTGAACCCAGTCGCTTATGCAAGCCGCAAGTTGAACAAAGCGGAGCAGGGATATTCCACAAGCGAAAAAGAATGTTTAGCGTTAATCTGGGCAATAAAAAAGTTCCAAATCTATCTGTATGGTAGGACTTTTGTGGTCCAGACGGATCATCAGCCGCTCGTGTTCTTATCTCAGGCCAAGCATGAAAATGCAAGATTGTTGAGATGGTCTTTATTGTTGCAACCTTATCAGTTTATTATCGAATATATCCCGGGGTCACAGAATGTCGGTGCAGATTTCCTCAGTAGGCACCCCTGTGATCAAAATTAGAGTAGTTGGCAGGCGTGAGGAGTAATTTTATCTATGTGTATCACTGGTTTTGGAACTTGCATTAGTGCATGTTCTCAGGTGGGGAGATGTGTGGTGAAATTACCGTGATACAACGTTAAAATATCTCCAATCATAAAGATAACGGGTAAGATAACATGTAGGGATAAAAATATACGTAAGATATGCCGTGACTTCTTCACCTACGCCCGCGGTTCCTACCGCCATTCAAACTAACTAGTTAGACATGCAGACGAAACGGTTTACCCTTTTTGACGGGGGGGGGGGGGGGGGAAGGGGGATTAAAAAAAAGGAAAAATATGACTGAACACGTGTTTGAATCTAAAAGGCAAAAAGACGCAAGTTGTAGTTTAAAGAAAAAAAAAAATCACGCCACTAGTTGACACAATGTAAGGAATTGTTAGAAAAGGGACCTTGGCTCTTGTTAGAACCAGTCATATCTTGGACGTTTTTACGGTACTTGGTTGTTTTATTTGAATTCAGCGGCAAACGCCGTGGAGAAGGTTCGAAAACAAATTTCAAAAAACTAACCTTGAGAAAAGTATGATTTTCTTTAATAATAGAGTTATGAAAATAAAACCTAGCTAGTTTGATAGCCCATCTTGAGCAGAGAAATAATATACTTTTAATTATACAGACGGACAGATAACACGGAAGATATTGACGAAAGACTGTATTGTTCACATCAGACTGGCGAACAGTTCTCTGTGCATACTTCACAAAAATTACGTTTTGGTGTCCTTGAGCCCTAAAAATGCAAAAATCAAACTGCAATGAACTAGAGGGGCAAAGGCGGGAGATAGTGGCTAAAAATAACTTAGGGGCAGGTTTGTGCAGTTTTTACATGTAGTTAGTCCAAAAAACAAGTGAAATTTTGGGAAAAGATAAAATGTGACCAACGTACATTTGAAAAAAATTGAGATGTACTTTTGACTTTATTTTCAAAATTTAAATTGAAAGCTTAGTCTTCCGATCTGATTGGCCAACGCATTTTATATTAGCAAGAAAGAGACGCACATTTGTGCCATTTTAAAGAAGACTGTCCAGTAACACAGTTCTTGACTGCTAGTGGTGTTTTCCAGGAAATAATAAATAAAATTCAGTGGGACGCCATACTCTAGCCAGCAGCTCAGTTGAGTTTTGCTAGTCCTAAGTAACTGTGTTCTCAATTCTGAATTCTGAATTGTGAGTTTCTGATCTGGCACTACGATTGTGCCAGATAATCTTGTAGAAGTACAAGAGCAGTGTCGGTGCAGCCTAACTATTTACTCCAGCAAATGAGAGGAGTGGACACAAGAATTCTGTACTACGTCATTACAGGCCAGTAAACTGCAACCTGGCCTGCTGGAGATTCATTAACAACTCCCACCATCAATAGAGAAATAAAGATTGTATAGATACATTAAGACCAGTTCCTATGTTAAGGACTATGAACTGTATACACAAAGATTGAGCATGATGATGCCACCCCAACTAACCATCCCGTGCTAGTGTTCCCAGGACTTTGTAGATGCCATTAATATTAATCATTGTAATAATAGACCTATGCACAAAAGTTATATTTGATTATGCAATATATATATATATATATATATATATATATATATATATATATATATATATATATATATATATATATATATATATATATATGCATTTCATTGATAAATAACTATCATTTCATAAGTTCTGACCAAAAGAAACATTTGGTTCAGAACTAATAAATTTTAACAGATTTTAAATTTAAACTTAACAGCCAGTGTTAGTTCAGTGTATTGTAGAGTTTAGTATTATTATGAGACTTATTATTTACATGTGTGTGTCAGTGTATTTTATTACCTACACATTACAATTCAGTACCCTAGACTTTTAACGTAGCTAACACTCATTATAGTAGAATAGGTCTGTTTGAGGTCGTAAAGTGGTAGCAGAAAGGCCTCCTGTAATTCCCATAAACTTTTATCTCAGGAGCCTTCACAGCTGACCTCATACAGTACACTAGGTAACATATCAACCATACAATAACATCAAAAACCACTACAATAAACTAGAAAGTTCTGAATTTCTTCTGCGTCTTACGCTCGCTTATAAACCACATCTATTTCTCTCATAAAGCTGGCGGTCTGTCTCAAGCTTCAGTCATCGCTATTCAGTTTCTCCCTCTAGTGATTGAGAAAGGTCATGCTATCAGTCTGCTTTTCGCGTGGAGCCAATAATTCTGGAGGACAAGATCTAATACTTGTTTGCCTTCCACATATGTACATTTGTCTGTCTGTTCCAAACTTCATTTGGTATGTTTATTTCATATCCTTCATCTCTCTCTCTCTCTCTCTCTCTCTCTCTCTCTCTCTCTCTCTCTCTCTCTCTCTCTCTCTCTCTCTCTATCTGTCTGTTCTAGACGTTTATATGGTTTATTTCCTATCCATCTCCCTCTCTCTCTCGCATTCTCTCTCTCTCTCTTTGTCTGTATGTTCTAGACTTACATATGGTACGTTTATTTCCTGTCCTTCATTTCTCCCTCCCCCCTCTCTCTCTCTCTCTCTCTCTCTCTCTCTCTCTCTCTCTCTCTGAATTCTATTATCTTGTATTTAAAGTTCATATCATCTTTATCTTCACTTATTTGATTTCACAAATCTTTTTTCTCTTATTAATTTGTAGTCACCACCGTGCTTCCTTACTGTTTACATTAAACAATCTCTGTTTTTCTTTAAAAACAAACGATATATTTTCAAAGCCTCATGTAGCTCCCGGGGGGGGGGGGGGGGGGTCTGTGATGAAACAAAGAAAGAGTATGACTACTGCTCCCTCATGCAAGTCGTACAAGGCGATTAACATGAGGTTGTGCATGGGGATGACTATCTCATCATGTCAAACAATTTGCTGCAGAAACCACTACTGCAAGAACATTTGTAGGGCATCCTGGAAGTGGAACAGTTTCAGCTACGGCTCCACGCTCCACGACGATGATGATACATTTTCATACCACCTTCACTGTTTCTTAACTCGTGTTTGTCTTAAGCTCCGTCCTCAGCTCTGTCTTGCTCATGCACGTTTGTCTTTAACTCAACCTTCCATTATGGAGACCACAGTCAATGAAGCACATGTAAATACTGTACTGTTTTGGACCTCTATATATTTTTCTGCCAGTATTCTTACACAAAGTACTGCCTTTCTTATTCCGCTGTTTCGTCTAGCAAAATGTCATCTTAATTAGCTAGTGCCACGTTTATTTTACTTTGCTAATTAATCATGCAGTCATGACAAGGAAGTAAAGAAAAAGATATTTACGCCAAATGCACGCTTTTAAACAATATACGTATAGTGGATCCAATTTTTCTTGGCCGATTTATAATTTTAAGAGATAACGAAACATACAAACTGTTTTTGGGATCCATCTGCGGTAACAGCTGTACGGTAGATAGAACAGCCTAGTTCAACGCTCTGTTTTTCTTTGAGAATGCGTAACAACGGTAAGTGACTAGATCAGCCTAATAAAAAGTGAGAGAGAAAAAGACAGGCAGAAAGAAATGGAGAAGTAGTCAGGGACTGATACGACAATGTTAATAAGATGCAAGGTTCATCAAATCTAATTTAATTCTGTTAACAGAGTAATAAAAAAAAATATAAGAGAGGAAGAAGAGAAACTCATCAGTAAATGTATGTTAGGAGAGGATGAAAAAAATACTCCTCAATGTTGTGTCTGTTATTAAAGCACGAATACAAACTCCCCTACGTCATTGCTGTTCAAAGAGGATGAAGAAGACACTGCTTACTGTTAAGTATGTTGACCTTGACACTGGTCACTTGGAGATCAGATGTTCTACAAACGTACGTCCCTGCATCGCCCATGTGGCATCTCCGTATGGAGAGTGTACTGATGATTGTCCTCTCAGAGAGTGAGACGTCACTCGTCAATGTAATTCTCTCACTGAAAAAAAAAACCCACAGATGTATGCACCGTACAAGAGATTTCATAAAGGATATTAACAAGAAACGTAGATATCCTGCAATGTTTGCATATAAGGTGTATATAATGTTTCGCGATTTACATATCAAAAGAAGGAGTCACTAGGTGCCGGAAGCACGACGCTAGCGGACTGATACAAAGGTAAACAACCACAGTCTCCATGACTCCCTGTTCCCGCGTCAGCCGAGCGAGACTGTCTGAGAAACTCTTTCGCACAGCAAGAAAACGAAGGAACGTTCGATTTAGAGAGTGGTTAGAGCGCTGGTCTCTTGTAGCATAGGTGCTACAATTTAAGGTATCGTCACGCTCCAGTGTAAATGGATACCTGACATTGCTCTTGAGTTAGGGAAGGAAACGGCAGCGAGGGAGGAAACTGCCCACCCCCACCTCTCGATGCTCAACCTAAGATAGTGGTCTCTAACATGTCACTCCACTACGGTAGTATCTGTTATAGAAGTACTTTTATTTTTTATTACTCTAAAGCAGACGCCGTCATAATGTAGATCACGATCTACCGGTAGATTACATGAGATGATCTGGTAGATCTCTAGGTAACGGAGGGGAAACAGGACATAATTTTAAAGCTAGAGAAACTTCAGACTAGTCAGTTCCGCCACCATTTAAATGCGCGGTATCCCCAGGATTAAACGTACTTATTCCTAATTTCCGAATCTTTTGGCCGAATACCACCACCAACCAAGATCTGCTTACTCGGAGCAACCAAGAGGACACGCACACAAGCATAGCTGGCAGACGCTGGAGTAGGGTTGGCCACGTCCTCAGAAGAGACCCTGATGCCACCACAAAACACAAAAACAGGTATGCTATAGACACCTGAAGGAAAGAGAAAGAGAGGCCGACCAAAAACAACTTGGCGGAGAACTGTGGAAGCCGAGATGCAAAGAATGAACCAGAGCTGATGCACTGCACGAAGGATGGCCGCCGACCGAACAAAGTGGAAGCAGTTTGTTGCTGCTCTTCAAGACCTCACCAGGCGTAATGGCCACTGACTGCTTTGACAGTCGGCGACTAAGGATCAAAGAAGAAGAAGAATTCCTCATTCACAGTGAAACTCATGAGCTAGCTTACAAAAACTCATTTTAATCGTGAATAGCATGAGATAGAAGCGCGTCTTTGAAGTGAAGTTAACATCTGGTAAAATATTCTTCGCCGCTTTGTTGATGGATTTGTAGAAAGTAGATCGTCTGGTAAAGATAGTAATCACGTATAGGCTGCACTTATTCCAAATTCGAAATACTCTTAAACCCAAAACAGATGTAATTTAATCAAGGTAGATCTTTAGACGGCTCATAGTTTTTAAAGTTGATCCCCACAGCTCCTGTGTTGCCTGCCGCTGCTCTATAAACGGTCCATGCGTATTAATACGTCATCATCATCATCATCGTCGTCCCTGCCGTCGTCGTCATCATCATGATCATCTACCATCTCCATCGACTGCAATGGATCTCGAAAGTCTTCTGTTTCTTGTCTTGATGGGTGCACTGATATGCTCTCACCTGTCCATCTCTTGATGTTATATTACCACTTTCAGAGCTGTTTTTCTCTTGCATGTTTGCTTTCAAACCTTTCTTCTCTGGTGCTCTTCAGCAAGGTATTATGTATATTTATATGGCCAACATATTTTAGCCATCTAATGTTGATCTCCATCATTGATTCTCTTTTCATTTCTAAGTTTTACAGGACCTCTTTATTTGGTTTTCTTCTCTTTCCACGAGATGCGCTCCATTCTTCTGTATAATCACATCTCGAGCCTCAGCTCTTTCATCCAATTGCCTGTTCATTGACCGCGTTTCTACACCTTACAGTAATTAAGAATATATATCACATTTGATGATTCTCACTTTTAATTCATCTATCACAGATTTAAGAATGATCCATTTTCGACCTGTTGTTATCATAAACGCATGTCGACTTTATCAGTGAAATATTCACGAAACGGTTTCATATGCCAGGTCTATTAAACAAATGGTCTTCTAGTAATTTTTACAGGCTTTTCTTTAACTTGCAACGTATGTCACCTTCAAATATTGCAATCGATTTTTCGATCACTTCGAGATGAGCAATAGCTCTGAAACTTGGCGTAGTTGTGTATTCCCGATGACAATACAATAATCAGTCGTAAAAATAATAAAATGATGACATTAAAATTAATATTAATTTTTTTTGGGGGGTATTGTTTCATCAGTGAAATGCGCGATAACTGCAAATAATCTAGGTGTATTCTTTCCAACAAGATTGTCTTTCTTGAGAGAAATATTGAAACTTCTCCTTCCTCCCCCTCCACATACACACACTATCGCACACGCGTGCACAGACATACACGCAACTGACAACTACATTTAAAAAAATGTAATTTACAACTTTTATCCCAAAAAAAAATATTAACTTTCCATGTAATATACTGAATAACGAAATCCGCCTCCTGTGCTCTGGACTCGTTTATCGCAAACTGATAATGTCATTTCAAGACCAAAGTTCGTTTGATTTGGTGTCTGCTATCATGAATGTAAATAAAGCAAATAAAATAAATTTCGAAGGAAAACAATGGTGCTTTTAACATGCACGTCATGATAAAATGTGTCAGTCATTGGTATTTGTTTATTTTCACAATCGTTTCCTGACATGTCAACGTAATATACACACATCCGCACCAGTGATCAAACAAATACGTTCCTGAGTAGAAACATGTTAACACACGCATTCATACTCGCATACATACTCTGGCATACACATAGGCACAGAGACTAACTCATACACGCACACCCACACGCACGTCAATACTGTTATCAGCTGTCAGTAAGCAGTAACAGATCAAACAGTCCCTTATCCATCCGCGGCATTGCTAAATCCTGATATCTTCCGCTGTGATAGCGTTTATGTAAAGAGGTGTACTTGAACTATTCTGACATGTCACCAATCTCAATCTGAACACATTTTATGGACCTCTTTTTTTTTCACTTAAAATTTCGATCATAACATAATTGTAAAATGTGATTAATGCGTTGGGTTGTTGTATGATGAAAGAGCCCATTGATGTGAAAGGTCAATTTATTTGAACAATTCAGAATTCTGCAGTGTTCCGGAACTGAAAAGAAAGCAGCAGAACTCACTTGTTAAATTTTCTGATCTCCTAAGATAAAAATAAAAATATATATAACAGTGACATTTTCTAACATCTTTTTTTCTTTGTCCTCGAGAGGTAAAACCTGTCTATCTGTCAACTTGGCGTTAATAAACCGTTTGTCAGTCTGTCCATTTGTGTCTTTCGTTTCAGGCGAGAAACGGAAACAATTTTTAAAAAAGAACACTTGGCTATTTCTTTTTTTTCCAGCAAATAATGATTTTCCAACGATCTTTCTTGACGTGTATCTGATGTTTGTCCATTGATTCAAACTTGGATAAGTTTCATGGTCCACATACATAATTTTAATGAATAACTTACTTGATTATTTTCTATATTATTGTTTTGTCTCTGTATTGTATGTGAATTAATTAAGACGTGAATGAGGTATGTAGTTGACATATAATATTACTGAAACAATATTTGGGCTGTACACGAAATACCTCCATTATGACAATGCGGTATGTGCTTGGGTTATTATCGATTAGACTCAGATATGCGATGGCCCGTATGCTTATATGGGGATACCCACAGAGAAAAGACACAGTCTGCATGGGAACATATCTGACATCATGGGAGCAAGAATAAAGCTAGGGATGTAATGAATGACACCGGTTGCGCAGGTGACCACAGTCGAAAATATATCCAAAGGGGAAGAGCGGAGTACGTCAAGTGAGAACTGGACAAACTACAGTACCAGCAAGTCCTCCTCCGCCTTGGCAGGGAGGGCAGAGCCTGAAGCGATGGGGACGCGTAGCTGGAAGTTAATCAGCTGATAA
This sequence comes from Oreohelix idahoensis, assembly GCA_024509875.1. Taxonomy (NCBI): domain Eukaryota; kingdom Metazoa; phylum Mollusca; class Gastropoda; order Stylommatophora; family Oreohelicidae; genus Oreohelix; species Oreohelix idahoensis. Next base: position 71,402 of record JAMPIV010021041.1, on the reverse strand, counting down.
ATAATTATGCCGGGGATGGTAATGCAATTGTGTACACTAATGGGTCTGTACTCTATGGTGAGAAATCGGAATTTGGGCTTCTCGGCGACAGTAAATGACAGGGTTGTTGCTGAACATAGCGGAGCTTACATGACAACGACCTCCACCATGAGAATGGAGATAGAGGCAGCTACTGCATGGAGAACCATCCATAAAAGCCTCGAATCTTCAGGAACTGGTGTGGATCTACTGTCATGGTTATGCAGAGGTACGCGGCAATGAGAGAGTTGACAGACTAGCTTCGACAACACCCACAGTCGGGACACTGGAGATGGATAAGAAAAAGATAATAAGTATAATTGATGATAGACTACCAGAGAACGTTACTGCAATCGATGAATCAGCGAGGCTAAGACAGTTGGAATCTGGCATCAAATGGAAGACTAGCAGGGATGAACCCAAAAGATAATACACCCGTCGTGTACACAACCAGCGCCGTACAGAAACTATTAGCATTCATATCCTTCGACATTTGTTGAGGGAGACTGAGTGCCTGTGGGTTTGCCCGGAGTACAGTGATGTTGACTCTGATCATCAATAACAATATTATTGAATGACATTTGTTTAATATTTTATGTCCCGGTTGTCTGTCAGTCGGTTGGAACATGAATGCGTTACCTGGTTGGATTACATAATAATGCTGTGTGCTGACTTACTTAAAAAAAATAATTATATCAGTGTTGTTTACCAATTAATTAAAACATGTATTAGTTACGTGGTTGACATACATAATATTATAGAATAAGTTCTATGTTTTTTGTTTTAAAAAAATTTTTATCTTAATTTTGTTTGCCAATTGATGTAAATATGAATGAGTAGCGTGGTTGTCATACATAATAATTATGAATGACTTACTTGTTCTTTATTTTATCACCGTCCTTGAACCAGTCGATAGAGTCTGGAGGGTATTCACTTCCAGTTGCGTTACACACGAGCCGGAGGGTGTCTCCTCTCTCCACAAAAACTGTGCCATGAATGCTAATTTCTGAAAAAGAAGAGACATTCAACTGACAGAATCTACACACATTTTAATGTTTAATCATCACAGTTTATATAGTTAGCTGCAGATATGTATCTTTTCATGATAATAGAAAAAAATCGCATGCACATCTACGATAGGATGATAGATATTGAAACAGATGAGAAAGAGAGAGAGAGAGAGAGAGAGAGAGAGAGAGAGAGAGAGAGAGAGAGAGAGAGAGAACGAACGAACGAACGAACTTACTTTATTTTCAAAGGGTTTATAATTGGGCACGCAGGCCCGTCTGACATTCTGCCCTTCCTCTCTCTCTCATCACTTATATTATAGAGAGAGAGATAGATAGAGAGAGAGAGAGGGAGGGAGGGGAAGAGAGAACGAGAGAGAGAGAGAGAGAGAGAGAGAGACTTAACAGTGACAAATGCTTCAAAATGTTTATTATTTATATATATTATTTTTCAACCTTGCAAATAAGGCAGCTTGTTTAATCTCTTATTCCATTTCAAGTACTGTGCCGGCTGCTGCAGACGATCATGTCTTTCCCCAGCTTCTGGTTTCTCATTCGCTAATTGAATTCGAAACCCTTTAGCCCATTATGAAGTACTTGCCTCCAACAAGTTCCCGCCAATCCCTACCGTCCTGTATGATGTGATCAAGATCTTTCATGTCTTTTATTTTATCCCTTTCATGCATGTGTCCAGTTCTCTTCTCTATGTGTTTCTCAGTGTCCTCTGGTACTCTTATTCTGGGGCTTCAAACCCAAGAGCTTCCTGGTAATGCTATCAGTTGTTGTCCTCAGTCTATGTCTAATGTAGCGTTAGCGTTTTTTTTCCTCACTTCTTGTTTCACTGGTATTTATCTGGTTCTTTTAATCATTTCTACATCGGTGAATTGGTCATGTTATATCATTTTAATCATTTCTATATCGGTGAATTGGTCATGTTATTCCATTTTAATCATTACTACATCGGTGAAATTGTCATGGTATACCATTTCAATCATTTCTACATCGGTTTATTTGTAATGCAATACCATTTTAATCATCTCTATATCGGTGAATTTGTCATGTTATACCATTTTAATCATTTCTATATCGGTGAATTTGTCATGCTATACCATTTTAATCATTTCTACATCGGTGAATTTGTCATGCTATACCATTTTAATCATTTCTACATCAGTGAATTTGTCATGTTATACCATTTAATAGGGAGCCGCGGTAGCATAGTGGTTAGTGCACTGGCTTCCTAGCTCAATGGTCTATGGTTCGATCCCCAGATGAGGTGGGATTTTTTAGGCCGCAAACGGCTCCTGGGTCGACCCAGCCCCAATTGGGTACCAGAGCAACTTCTGGGAAGGTTAAGGCGGCCGGCGTGATGCTGACCACATCACCCCTAGTGTGCCGATGGTCGAGAAAATATGGGCCTAACACCATATTCCCAATATGCCCAATGGGCGTGTAACGGGATCCTTTACCTTTTTTTTAAATACCATTTAATCAAGTTCATAGATGTAAATACCTGAGTACTCTGAAAATATTAGATGGAGAACACAGCTCAGAAATAAAGAACAGAACAACATAAACCGTTTCTGAAAATTAAAAAAAACATTCTATGCAATATCTCTTGTCCATAGTACTAACAGTTTTTCTCAGAGTTACTAACAGTTTTTCTCAGAGTTACAAACAGCCAATCCTGAAGATATTCACGAATAATTAGAAAGAAATAATAAGATGGCTGGACCATACAGAAACAAGGTTTTACACCAGAATATTAAGAATAACACGAACTGCTAAAACAAGAAGAAATGTGTATTGTACGTTTAAGTTAACATAAAACAGATGCGTTCGCTTTGTTGATTGAGGAAACATAACATGATTGGCTGTCAGCACAGAGCAAACATTTAGGTTACCGTTAGTTCTAATTCAGTAGTATAGAACAGAGTGCAATTTTCACATTGTCTACCGGTCTGTTTGTCGACTGATTAGAAGTAACAATAATATGAATTTTATAACAGAGAGTATTGCGACGTATGTAATATTGTAAGACGAATTTGGACATTTCTGTGATTTTGTGAGATTAATGTGAGGTTGAAGTTAAATATAGCAACATCAAGGATAATTTCCTATCTCAGATAAGTTGAGTATCACAACAAATTTGTCCGAGTGAAGCAATAAAATAAGTAGGTTATTGTACAGCCATCGTACAAAACCACACTGCAGAGTGTTTAGCTCGATAAGCCAGCCATACCTAGCTAATGTGTAGCAGCTGTTGAACATATGAACATTTGGAATTTTAAAAGTCTAAATTTGAATGAAGTAAGTTTGAGGGTATATTCTGAAGTTCTATAAGAAATGAGTGAAATGGCGACCTGTATGTAGTTAATTTAGCTGATCCTCCATTAGAGGTGAGTAGAGAATTGCTTAGAGATGTCGATAGATTCTACCGAGATCTTTGTGAGGCTGAATAAGCATTGCATAGAGTTATATGTACTCTTCATTATTCTATGGTTTACAAGCAAACAGAGAAGAAAACAACAAGTGGTTAGAAAAGCTAGAAATGAAAAGAGAGTTTATGAAGGATATCACAAGTAGATAAAGTATTTTGGCCATGTAAAAAGACATAACACCTTACTGAAAACCAAAATGGAAGGAAGAGGTGAAGGCAAACGCGCAAGAGGAAGACAGCGCTATAAGTGGGAAGATAACTTCAAGAGATGGACAGGAAAGTGTCTATAAAAGTATACCGTCGAGACAAGAGACGTTGGAGATTTATTGTCCCCGACCATCGTTGTGAAGATGGCAGCTGATTATGATCAGTTTTACAATATTTTATTTCACGTGATTTATTTAATTTTAGAACTTTGCCGTTAGCAGCTTATAGAAGGCTACTGGATAAATACGCATGATTGAAACCACATATTGTTTTACTCAGAATCTTAAAGAAGTTCAGTTAATTGATCGACCGAAAAAAAGAGAGAAAGTCTAAAGAAATAATTCAGGGATAACGTACACGCAGTACTGAGATCTCATTTGAGAGAAAATGGTAATTAGACACTTTCAGCTGTGTCTTAGGTTGAACAAATCAAAGGCGGTAATGAGGCATTTTGGACAGTGGGCGAGTTAGAGAAAACACATTACTGAGACAATATATAATCTGCCTCACTTAGGAAAGAAAAAGTAAATAAACATGCAAAAAAAAAGATTTTAGTTTTGATGGAAATGTTAGCAGACATGGTGGACGTGAATTGAATGTATATCGACTTACCTGGTTTAAATGTTTTATAATCTGGTGTATCTGAGAAGAAAAAAAATAATTAAACAAAAATCATTAAAGAACACCTGACAGCTACAGCGTGAATACATCAAATAAGTAAACAAAAATCATTAAAGAACACCTGACAGCTACAGCGTGAATACATCAAATAATTAAACTAAAATAATTAGCAAATTCATTATTATCATTTTTCTTTGCAATCCTTAACGGAGCATAGAACCACCTCTGCAGATGGTCCCCTTGCTGAAAACCTGCACAAAACAGTCACATTCTCTTGCAGCAGTGGTTTATGAGGCACACAAATCTGCACAAAACAGTCACATTCTCTTGCAGGATTCATTTATGAGGCAAAAAAGCCTACACAAAACAGTCACATTCTCTTGCAGGATTCATTTATGAGGCAAAAAAGCCTACACAAAACAGTCACATTCTCTTGCAGGATTCATTTATGAGGCAAAAAAGCCTACACAAAACAGTCACATTCTCCTGCAGCAGTCATTGATGAGACAATTGTTTTACATGATGGCATCACCATGCACATGTACAACCTCATATTAGTCGCCTTGTACGACACGCCTGAAGGTGCTGTGGATCTATTCTTTCTTTCTTTCTCCAGAGACCCCCGGGGAACTACACAGGCTAACTACTGGCTAATAAAAACTTAGTCACAGCATATAAGTTACTGGCTAATAAAAACTTAGTCACAGCATATAAGTTACTGGCTAATAAAAACTTAATCACAGCATATAAGTTACTGGCTAATAAAAACTTAATCACAGCATATAAGTTACTGGCTAATAAAAACTTAGTCACAGCATATAAGTTACTGGCTAATAAAAACTTAGTCACAGCATATAAGTTACTGGCTAATAAAAACTTAATCACAGCATATAAGTTACTGGCTAATAAAAACTTAATCACAGCATATAAGTTACTGGTTAATAAAAACTTAGTCACAGCATATAAGTTACTGGCTACACTTAGCACAGCATATAAGTTACTGGTTAATAAAAACTTAATCACAGCATATAAGTTACTGGCTAATAAAAACTTAATCACAGCATATAAGTTACTGGCTAATAAAAACTTAATCACAGCATATAAGTTACTGGTTAATAAAAACTTAATCACAGCATATAAGTTACTGGTTAATAAAAACTTAATCACAGCATATAAGTTACTGGTTAATAAAAACTTAATCACAGCATATAAGTTACTGGTTAATAAAAACTTAATCACAGCATATAAGTTACTGGTTAATAAAAACTTAATCACAGCATATAAGTTACTGGTTAATAAAAACTTAATCACAGCATATAAGTTACTGGTTAATAAAAACTTAATCACAGCATATAAGTTACTGGCTAATAAAAACTTAATCACAGCATATAAGTTACTGGCTAATAAAAACTTAATCACAGCATATAAGTTACTGGCTAATAAAAAACTTAGTCACAGCATATAAGTTACTGGCTAATAAAAACTTAGTCACAGCATATAAGTTACTGGCTAATAAAAACTTAGTCACAGCATATAAGTTACTGGCTAATAAAAACTTAGTCACAGCATATAAGTTACTGGCTAATAAAAACTTAATCACAGCATATAAGTTACTGGCTAATAAAAACTTAATCACAGCATATAAGTTACTGGCTAATAAAAACTTAGTCACAGCATATAAGTTACTGGCTAATAAAAACTTAGTCACAGCATATAAGTTACTGGCTAATAAAAACTTAGTCACAGCATATAAGTTACTGGCTAATAAAAACTTAGTCACAGCATATAAGTTACTGGCTAATAAAAACTTAGTCACAGCATATAAGTTACTGGCTAATAAAAACTTAGTCACAGCATATAAGTTACTGGCTAATAAAAACTTAGTCACAGCATATAAGTTACTGGCTAATAAAAACTTAGTCACAGCATATAAGTTACTGGCTAATAAAAACTTAATCACAGCATATAAGTTACTGGTTAATAAAAACTTAATCACAGCATATAAGTTACTGGTTAATAAAAACTTAGTCACAGCATATAAGTTACTGGCTAATAAAAACTTAGTCACAGCATATAAGTTACTGGCTAATAAAAACTTAATCACAGCATATAAGTTACTGGCTAATAAAAACTTAATCACAGCATATAAGTTACTGGCTAATAAAAACTTAGTCACAGCATATAAGTTACTGGCTAATAAAAACTTAGTCACAGCATATAAGTTACTGGCTAATAAAAACTTAGTCACAGCATATAAGTTACTGGCTAATAAAAAACTTAGTCACAGCATATAAGTTACTAATAAAAATTTAATCACAGCATATAAGTTACTGGCTAATAAAAACTTAGTCACAGCAATAATTACTGGCTAAAAAAACTTAATCACAGCATATAAGTTACTGGCTAATAAAAACTAATCACAGCATATAAGATACTGGCAAATAAAAACTTAGTCACAGCATATAAGGAACCGGCGAATAAAAACTAAATCACAGCATATAATTTACTGGCTAATAAAAACTTAGTCACAGCATATAAAGTTACTGGCTAATAAAAACTTAACAGCATATAAGTTACTGGCTAATAAAAACTTAGTCACAGCATATAAGTTACTGGCTAATAAAAACTTAGTCACAGCATATAAGTTACTGGCTAATAAAAACTTAGTCACAGCATATAAGTTACTGGCTAATAAAAACTTAATCACAGCATATAAGTTACTGGCTAATAAAAACTTAATCACAGCATATAAGTTACTGGCTAATAAAAACTTAGTCACAGCATATAAGTTACTGGCTAATAAAAACTTAGTCACAGCATATAAGTTACTGGCTAAAAAAAACTTAGTCACAGCATATAAGTTACTGGCTAATAAAAACTTAGTCACAGCATATAAGTTACTGGCTAATAAAAACTTAGTCACAGCATATAAGTTACTGGCTAATAAAAACTTAATCACAGCATATAAGTTACTGGCTAATAAAAACTTAATCACAGCATATAAGTTACTGGTTAATAAAAACTTAATCACAGCATATAAGTTACTGACAAATAATGTCTAAAACTTAATCACAGCATATAAGTTACTGACAAATAATGTCTAAAACTTAATCACAGCATATAAGTTACTGACAAATAATGTCTAAAACTTAATCACAGCATATAAGTTACTGGTTAATAAAAACTTAATCACAGCATATAAGTTACTGGCTAATAAAAACTTAGTCACAGCATATAAGTTACTGGCTAATAAAAACTTAGTCACAGCATATAAGTTTACTGGCTAATAAAAAAACTTAATCACAGCATATAAGTTTACTGGCTAATAAAAACTTTTATAAGTTACTGGCTAATAAAAAACTTAGTCACAGCATATAAGTTACGGCTAATAAAAACTTAGTCACAGTATATAAGTTACTGGCTAATAAAAACTTAGTCACAGCATATAAGTTACTGGCTAATAAAAACTTAATCACAAGCATATAAGTTACTGGCTAAATAAAAACTTATTCACAGCATATAAGTTACTGGGCTAATAAAAACTTAGTCACAGCATATAAGTTACTGGCTAATAAAAACTTAATCACAGCATATAAGTTACTGGCTAATAAAAACTTAATCACAGCATATAAGTTACTGGTTAATAAAAACTTAATCACAGCATATAAGTTACTGGCTAATAAAAACTTAGTCACAGCATATAAGTTACTGGCTAATAAAAACTTAGTCACAGCATATAAGTTACTGGCTAATAAAAACTTAATCACAGCATATAAGTTACTGGCTAATAAAAACTTAATCACAGCATATAAGTTACTGGCTAATAAAAACTTAGTCACAGCATATAAGTTACTGGCTAATAAAAACTTAGTCACAGCATATAAGTTACTGGCTAATAAAAACTTAGTCACAGCATATAAGTTACTGGCTAATAAAAACTTAATCACAGCATATAAGTTACTGGTTAATAAAATTTTAATCACAGCATATAAGTTACTGGTTAATAAAAACTTAATCACAGCATATAAGTTACTGGCTAATAAAAACTTAATTTGCATATAAGTTACTGGCTAATAAAAACTTTAGTCACAGCATATCTGTAGTTACTGGTTAATAAAATTTTAATTCACAGCATATAAGTTACTGGCTAATAAAAACTTAGTCACAGCATATAAGTTACTGGCTCAATAAAAAACTTAGTCACAGCATATAAGTTTACTGGCTAATAAAAACTTAGTCACAGCATATAAGTTACATGCTAATAAAAACTTAAAATTACTGGCTAATAAAAACTTAGTCACAGCATATAAGTTACTGGCTAATAAAAACTTAATCACAGCATATAAGTTACTGGTTAATAAAATTTTAATCACAGCATATAAGTTACTGGCTAATAAAAACTTAATCACAGCATATAAGTTACTGGCTAATAAAAACTTAATCACAGCATATAAGTTACTGGCTAATAAAAACTTAGTCACAGCATATAAGTTACTGGCTAATAAAAACTTAGTCACAGCATATAAGTTACTGGTCTAAAAAACTTTCACAGCATATAAGTTACTGGCTAATAAAAACTTAGTCACAGCATATAAGTTACTGGCTAATAAAAACTTAGTCACAGCATATAAGTTACTGGCTAATAAAAACTTAATCACAGCATATAAGTTACTGGTTAATAAAATTTTAATCACAGCATATAAGTTACTGGTTAATAAAAACTTAATCACAGCATATAAGTTACTGGCTAATAAAAACTTAATCACAGCATATAAGTTACTGGTTAATAAAATTTTAATCACAGCATATAAGTTACTGGCTAATAAAAACTTAGTCACAGCATATAAGTTACTGGCTAATAAAAACTTAGTCACAGCATATAAGTTACTGGCTAATAAAAACTTAGTCACAGCATATAAGTTACTGGCTAATAAAAACTTAGTCACAGCATATAAGTTACTGGCTAATAAAAACTTAATCACAGCATATAAGTTACTGGTTAATAAAATTTTAATCACAGCATATAAGTTACTGGCTAATAAAAACTTAATCACAGCATATAAGTTACTGGCTAATAAAAACTTAATCACAGCATATAAGTTACTGGTTAATAAAAACTTAATCACAGCATATAAGTTACTGGCTAATAAAAACTTAATCACAGCATATAAGTTACTGGCTAATAAAAACTTAGTCACAGCATATAAGTTACTGGCTAATAAAAACTTAGTCACAGCATATAAGTTACTGGCTAATAAAAACTTAATCACAGCATATAAGTTACTGGCTAATAAAAACTTAATCACAGCATATAAGTTACTGGTTAATAAAAACTTAGTCACAGCATATAAGTTACTGTAATAAAAACTTAGTCACAGCATATAAGTTACTGGCTAATAAAAAACTTAATCACAGCATATAAGTTACTGGCTAAATAAAAACACTTAATCACAGCATATAAGTTACTGGTTAATAAAAACTTAAATCACAGCATATAAGTTACTGGTTAATAAAAAATTTTAATCACAGCATATATAGTTACTGGTTAATAAAAACTTAATCACCAGCAATATAAGTTACTGGTAATAAAAACTTAATCACAGCATATAAGTTACTGGTTAATTTTCTAATCACAGCATATAAGACCATGATTACTGGTTAATAAAAACTTAATCACAGCATATAAGTTACTGGTCTAATAAAAACTTAATCCTTCAGCATATAAGTTACTGGACTAATAAAAACTTTAGTCACCAGCCATATACCTGGCAAATAATAAAAACTTAGCCTAAGTACTGAGCATAAAAACTTATTTAAGTGGCTAATAAAAACTTAGTCACAGCATTAAGTTGGCTAATTTAGTCACAGCATCATAAGTTCAATAAAAAACTTAGTCACAGCATTTTACTGGCGAGTAAAAAAAAACTTAGTCACAGCATATAAAGTTACTGGCTGAGTGTCTTAAGGCATATATAAGTTACTGGCTAATAAAACCTTTTCATCACAGCATATAAAGTTACTGTAATAAAAACTTAATCAGCATAATAAGTTTCACTGGTTAAGCCTTAATTGGACAGCATATAATCCTTTGTTTTACTGACTGCACAGTAAGAACTCGCCTAAGGGTTATAGCATATAATTACTGGCAATATAAAAACTTAATCACATTTACTGGCTAATAAAAACTTAATCAAAGCATATAAGTTACTGGCTAATAAAAACTTTTCACAGCATATAAGTTACTGGCTAATAAAAACTTAATCACAGCATATAAGTTTTACTGGCTAATAAAAACTTAATCACAGCATATGCCTGTTATAAAAAACTTAATCACTCGCTATAAGTTTGACTGGTTAAATAAAAACTTAATCACTAGGAGGAGCATATAAGTTCTGGTTAATAAAAACTTAATCACAGCATATAAGTTAAACTGGTTCCTTAATCACAGCATAGTTACTGGGTTAATAAAAACTTAATCACAGCATATAAAGTTTAACTGGTTAATAAAAACTTAATACACATTTTCCGCATATAAGTTTACGGTTAATAAAAACACTTAATCCATCATATCTTACGGTAGTCTTTGTTCTTGTTACTGGCTAATAAAAACTATCACGTAAGTTACTGGCTAATAAAAAACTTAATGCATATAAGTTACTGGTTAATAAAAACTTAATCACAGCATATGTTTATTTAATTAAAAAACTTAATCACAGATATAAGTTACATGGTTAATAAAAACTTAATCACAGCATATAAGTTACTGGTTAATAAAAACCTAATCCAGCTAAGTTAACTGGTTAATAAAAAACTTAATCACTGCATATAACGTTCTGTTAATAAAAACTTAATCACAGCATATAAGTTTACTGTTAATAAAAAAACTTATTCACAGCCATATAAGTTACTGGTTAATAAAAACTTAATCACAGGTATAAGATTTAATAAAACACTTAAATAAGTTTTGCTGGTTTAAAAAACTTAAGATCACAGCATATAAGTTACTGGTTAATTAAAAACTTAATCACAGAATAAGTTTACTGGTTAATATGTAAATATATCTTATTCCATACAGGGCAAATAAGTTACTGGTTCAATCCTTAATATACAGTATAAGTTACTGGCATTTCTTAATCACAGCATATTTTCCACTGCAGTGTTAATTGGCACGTATAAGTTATGGTTTAATAAAAAACGTTAATCACAGCATATCATGAGTTGTTACTGGTTTGTTAAACTTAATCACATTTCTGACTCGTTACTTTTAATCTGTCAATATTTTTAAGTTCTGTTAATAAAAACTTAATCTGTCATTTAAGTTCTGGTTATAATTTCTAAAAACTTAATCACAGCATATAAGTTTTACTTCAAAACATAATCTTTCTTCTCTCTATAAGTTACTGACAAAAATAATCCTAAAACTTAATCATGCAGCATATAAGTTACTTGACAAATGTATGTTGTAAAACTTAATCACAGCGTATCCTTGACAAATTTGTCTATTTTGGACTTCATTTTTCTTCATATAAGTTACTGGCAAATTAAGTTTGTCCTCTGAGATGCTATTCACAGTCTATAAGTTATGCTTAATTTTTCTAAAAACTTAATCACAGCATGATGTTTTCTATTAGCAAGTTAAGTTACTGGACATCTAAGGTGTCTATTTCCTCCTGTACTGCCATAAGAATGTCAAATTTGTTCTGAATATCGACACTGTACTCTTCTGGTATGGCGCTTGTGTCATAACGTATTACTTTGTCGCTTGTAACGACTTTTTTCAATTTGATCTTGAAGTTTGCAGCAAGAAGTTCATGGTCGGAGTCACAGTCTGCTCCTGGGAACGTCTTGATGGATGAGATACAAGATCGCCACCTTTGTTGTATTAAGATATAAGTTACTGACAAATAATTTCTAAAACGTAAACTACAAGGATCAACCCATCCAATAATATGATCGACCCAGGATGCCCAGGTAATTACACCCAAGCAATCAGTGAGCATCCTGACATTACCAACAACCTGGAAAATAATTCTGAACTAGGTTTTTCGTTCTTGAGAGTATCTCTCTATGAAAATGCGATTTAGCCGGATATAAGTGCTAGTTTTTAATTTTATGATAAGTTGTTTTTTCGACATTTTTTATGGATCACTCCTATCACCCTCCCAGGCTTGTGCATGAATAACGGGCTTGGAAGTTTTCATCCGCTGGATGCGTATCATTATTTCTACGAAACTGAAGAAAGTGTATACTCTTTTCTGAGAATAAATAGTAGAAGAAAGTCTAAACTCAGATTGTCTTTCATTTAAGAAACAGGAGAAGAAAAAGGCATACCCAAAACTGTCACTAAAGATACAGCAGAAGAAAGTGATGTCACGGAATTGCCTCCCCTGCTTTGCAGTAGTGGTTGTCGTAAATTTATTTTGAGAGAAAGAGTCTTAGAAATAGTGGTCCTGTTTAGAGTGGATAATGATGATGAAAGCTCAGTGATAGAAATTGTAGAGAGTAAATAGTTGCTTCACAGAGTGCTGGAGGAGAGTAAAGACAGACTTATTTACGACAAATCGTTTCTCTCAATCTACTCTTCAGTCTCTCCTGGTCAAACAATTATTTGCCAGTTTTCCAGACACACATCTGCGCTCACACCGATTTGGTGCTTCAAACACACAAACGCACGTGAATACAATCTATATTAAACAAATAGGGGGAATGTTGGGCTTTGGGTATTTCCAACACAGTGCTAACTAGGTTTATGATGTTTATTAACCAAAAAAATCAAATCACAAACAAATATCAAGTGTTACATAAAATTTCATAAGTACAGAAAATGCAAATAACAAGGTGGGGAGGGGGTGAAGAAGATTGGTATCGACTAAGCCCTTCCCGCTTATTAGACAAAGATGAACCCAGTCCAAAGATAGATGGTTATCAGGAACATAGGTAATGTAACCTAACAGTGAAGTTAATTACTCTGAAAGAGGGGTTACAATACTAGGTATGGGTGGTAGAAAAAAACCTGTTATCCCCAATTGTTCTTCCCTTTACTAAGCAATTGAAAGGGAGGGGGTTAAACAGAGTTAACAAAATATCCCACTTAAAAGAACAATGCGGGGTATACAGAAAATGTATTGCCCGGTAGGCAAGTTAACAAATGGTTTGCAAAAACAATTAGAATTCCTGTCATTCATGCACGCGCGTGAAGATCCACACTCATATACACACACATACACTTACCGATTGCAGCTTCAGACAATCCATAGAATTATATAAACAACAATTACTCTTGACACATGAAAATGTCTAGTACTTCGATGTCCCGCCCCAGATGTAGCGAGGTTTGCTGAAAGCGAATATTCCCACTAATCGCCGGACTTGAAGACTCAGAGTTATTATGTTTTATTATATAAAAGGAGTCTATGGGATGGCACTGACACAATTCAATACAGGGGTGAAAATGAGGTCTCTTTAATTTCTCTGCTGGAGGTAAAATTCCTTCAAGGCGTGATGATAGCAACTGACCGGTATGGTTTAAATCCAGTGAGGAAAAATTAGGCTCAGTCACAGTCAGGTAAATATGTATTCTCTCACAGTAGAGCCGTAAATAAATTATCGCTACTGGCACTGTTCATCTTCCAGTTTATATTACAGATTGTAATTAAATTTGATGAGTTATTTAAAAAAAAGTTCTTGGGGGTGCTTTCTTTCATGTAATTGATAGCTAGGTCGCATCGGACCGCCACAAGAATTATATTTAAAAATGTTCCATCAATATATCTGGAAGTTAAGAACCGAGTCTGAAAAGGACTCTGTATGATTTCTCTATTGCTTTCTTTATGCTGGGATCGCAAAGGTTACGATCACTCTGTATGAAAGAAAAAGACATGTAATATACCGAAAATCAAATAACATTCTAAAGCGCGATGCATTTCCCGTTAAGACTATATATATATATATATATATATATATATATATATATATATATATATATATATATATAATATATATATATATATATATATATATATATATATAATATATATATATACCTCGAGTATTTAATTCTGTATTTAAAAAACTGTATAACACTGCGCGAGTTCTAATGGTTAAAACACACATCTATATATATATATATATATATATATATATATATATTATATATATATATATATATATATATATATATATATATATATATATATATATATATATATATATATAGGACTTAACTAAATTTATTAATTATAGATTCCTTCGTGACTTTAAAAGTTAATTTAACATTTATGCCTCTATTATTTTTGGAAATAATATAACAGGTATAACATTACATTTACAACTGGGAACTATTGAGATGGTTTAATTTAATAAATTTAAATTAACACAAAATATCCAGTGAAATAGAATGAATGAATGAACTAGACCACTGATCACTAGACACAGTTATATTTTACCGTTTTGCACAGAATAGAATTCACTGCAAATATATATGAAAATCCAGGGGAAAATCTATAACAAGATTTCAATATCGCTAGTGCTTCTGTCAAGTTCTGGCCAACGAGTGATAACCTGCATTTCTTCATGGTCTGTATATCTACAACTTGAATGCAAGATTGGGGGGACATGAGAAATTTGGCACCTTTTTTGATCTCAGAAGACTTTTGGGGATCTGACCACCAGATCAAAGAGAGAAGCCGCCCCTGGTCTCTCGTATCTTCGTTCGCTGCTTGCGCCGGCTTTCCCGTTCGCTCCTACTGCGATCGGTTTCGTGTTTAACACCGAGATGCGAAATACCGGCAGGAAACTTGCGTCGCTCGTTTCAGGGACCACTACTGCCTTTGATAGCATGCCGCCAGTCCTTCCTGAGATCTCCCTCAGTGTCTTTGATCGTGGTCACTACTATCGTTTGATGCTGGCAACGCCCTCCACTGGCCAAGTTAATGAAAATACCTGCATATGATTGCTCAGGAGATGTCCATGGCGTGATTTAATCTCTCCTTAAATCAATGCGATGACCAGAATGAACGGTAGATAAACTGTCCACATATTAATCAGCAAACGTGTTGACCATCTGCGTGGAAACGTTGCATAGCTAATGAGTCCAGGTGAAAAAAATCCTGTTTGACGAAAAGTTACAATATATTCGGGGGCACTGATGCTATACGAAGGGGTCGTTACAAAGGGTCGTACTATATCATCCAACGTTTCAGGGTCAGCTAAATTCGTCTGTCACAGTGGTCCAACAGTGGCCAAAACTCAAGTGTATCTAATATGGGTCTTCAAAGGTGTCGACCTTCGCACAAGATTACTCTTGGCAGAGTTGTATATAGAAGGATAATGACGCCTCTATCTCAAGGGAATATTCATAGGATATTTCAGAAGTCAAGAACAATGCTGCGTTTGGCAGGCAATTGTTAACTTTATAAAGAATTAAGCAATTATTAATTTCTGCTTGTTCAAGCCCCCACCCTAATTTAGTCAGTGGAATTCTTACTGTTATGGCATAGCTCTGTTTAGAATGTTATTTAGTAAATTGACTGAGACAAACATGAAGTACATTTTAAATGATTAAATCGACGCTAAATTTGTATATTTACAAATAACAGATTTAATAATCAACTAAGTTTTAACAGATTAAAGAAATTTGAATAATCTTACTTACTTACTTAGTCGTTCCCCTTCTACCGTGAGGTGTAGAGGTTTGGAAGAGAGAGCGCCAGACTATCCTATCGGCTGTCTTCCTCCTGGCCTGGTTCCATTCTAGTCCTCGGTCCTTCAAAGATTGTCTAATGTTGTCCCCCCAGCGGACTCTGGGTCGTCCTCGGGGTCTGGATCCTTGGCTCTTTGTTTCCCATGCTTGTCGTGGTATCCGATCTTCTCCCATTCTACAGACATGGCCAAACCATCTTAATTGGGACTGTTCTACTTGGGTCTGCAGGGGGTAGGATTTAAGGCCTTGACGTATCGTCTGGTTGCGTACCATGCTTCTTCTTGTTACTTCAACCACCTTCCTCTGATACCTCATTTCTGAGGTTTGGATCTGGCTTTTATGGGTTGTAGTCATTGCCCATGACTCGCATCTATATGTCAAGACTGGGACATAGGTGGAGCGGTATACAGCCATCTTCGTTTTCTTACCAACCTCTCTCTTGCTGAGGAATCCTCGATTTATGGCCTGAAAAAGTCTCCCA
The DNA here is from genome assembly GCA_024509875.1 of Oreohelix idahoensis. Classification (NCBI taxonomy): domain Eukaryota; kingdom Metazoa; phylum Mollusca; class Gastropoda; order Stylommatophora; family Oreohelicidae; genus Oreohelix; species Oreohelix idahoensis. Next base: position 54,927 of record JAMPIV010021041.1, on the reverse strand, counting down.
GCTGCTGCTTTTCGAGTGGCCAACTCTTTGAATAAATTTGAATAATCTTTAACAGAAAATACTCATCATCGTGTGATGGTATGGTGTTTTATGTAAGAAGTCACTTGGCAGCTTTTAAGTTTTACTTAACTGCAAATGGTAGGTTCTGCTCTCGCTGGGTTTTTGGGCTCTGTGCTGATAGGTCACTGGCGTTCTCACGTCTCTTATCAAGATTAAAGGCGCAGCACGTTCCAAGTAAGATCAGGGAGTATAACTGCAAAGCTGGTCCCGCGTCTCTAAGACCCTCTGATGATGGGGTGTCTAGCACGACTCAGGCCACTTCTACCCTCACTTTCTTCTAGAGATTAGTACCTGCAAATGGTACCACCAACTAGTATGGTAAAAGAAGAGAATGGAATACCTTGTGAGTCCTGAGTTTCCCGACACATACTTATGTGTTCATATCTTCCTACTCCACCATCCCATCTACCTCAGACTTTACCCTAGATCAGAATTAGGCTTAACCCTTCGAGAGAAAACTTTCTTTACATTTAAATTGAATAGCTTTATATTTTCTTTACATTCAAATAAAAAGGTTAATAGTATAGATAGAATATGTTTACACTTTTACATCTACACTGATTTAAAAATGTTCACAGTTAAGATTGAAGATGTTTTCATTTACATGTACACTTTTTGAAGAACTTGAAAACTTTCATTATTTTTAAGTGAATAGATTTACATAGACATTTTACACTGGTTTGTAAATGTAAATATTATAATTATAATATACATCAATTCTTTCATCTTTCCCTCCCTGCTCCATATGGAACTTTGGACTACCTATGCCTTTAGTTCTCTTTAAAAAAACTAGCATTAAAACAGTCATCAGCACTTGCAGTAGTGGTTCATGACATCATCATTCTATAAGTTGAGGTTACCAGCCTCAAATGACTTGGACATCCACTAGCAATTTTCACATGGCAATATATACAAGGGGCTTGACATAAGTCTTGGTCCTGACCATGAAGGACCATGAAGGAGTCACAGGAGGAAGATGAAACTTATCACATTTAAAGTTCATCATATTTGCACTGAATGTGTGAAGTACGCGTTTGTTTCTTCAATGGGTTTTCCCGCTACGGTGCACTGCGCAATGTACCCTATTGACCGGATCTGCTGCTCTAAAGATTTGACAAAATAATACAAAAGAAGGAGGCCAGAGCTGTGATAAAATTTCTGATGTTTCAAGGAAAAACACCTACAGAAATACACAGGGAGATGGAACCAGTGTTTTGTGATTCTTGTCCTTCATATACTTCGGTAAAAAACTGGTGTCAACATTTTAAGTGCGGCCGCTCAAATGTTGCTGATCTGCCAAGATCTGGTAGACCAGCGTCAAAGTGCAACGATGAAAATGCAACAAGAGTGAAGAAAATCATTGACCAGGATCGAAAAATGACAATTGTGGAGATAGCTAGTAGAGTAAAACTGAATGAAAGAACAGTTTATAGAATTTTACACAACAGACTGAACATGAGAAAAGTGTGCACGCTGGGTTCCGCGACTGTTGACACGTGAACAGAAGCAAACGAGGGTAAATTGCTGTCAACAGTTGCTCAAAAAGTGTCAGTCAAAAAACGTTTTGGAGACCATGGTGACAGTAGATGAGACTTGGGTACACCATTATGACCCCGAATCCAAAATTGCCAGCATGCAATGGAAAACCTCGGGCTTCCCAACACATGCAAGCAGAGAGCGCAGAAATCTGCAGGAAAAGTGATGCTGACTGTTTTTTGGGGACGCCAAAGGTGTCCTGTTGAAAGATTATCTGCCTCGGGGCAACACAGTTAATGGACAGTACTATGCAGATCTTCTCACCAAACTAAGAAAGGTTGTGACCAGGAAACGAGGGATAACGCGCACTCAAAATCTTCCTTTGCTTCAAGACAATGCGCCCTCTCACAAAGCACGGCTTGTGCAGCGAGCAGCGAAAGATTTGAATATTGAAATTCTTCCACACCCACCATATTCTCCAGATTTGGCTCCATCAGAATTTTTTCTATTCCCAAATCTTAAAAAAAACAGCTAAAAGAAAATCATTTTGACAGCGATGAAGAAGTTATACTGGCATGTGATGAATGGTTTAGTTTGAAAAGTAGGGTGTTTTACTCCCAAGGTCTTTTCAAGGTCAAGCAGAGATGGCAGAAGTGTGTCAATTCAGACGGTGGCTATATTGAAAAGGAATAAACACTATACAAAATTTCAGCTCTCTGTGACATGTCCTTCATGGTCAGGCCCAAGACGTATGTCAAGCCCCTTGTACATATTAGTTCATATGTTAGTAATGAAAATATAGAATGTAAAATCCACAACTTACGCCAATCTTGGCTCACAGACTGTTTGCTCAGAGGAATAAAGGCACTTAACTAGGCCTCTTACACGTTTCTGGGGTATTGCTATGTTAACAATGAATTTCCACTTTGACTCCTGTTTTAGATTCCTCAGATTCCGTTTGTCCTTGTTAAATGGTAGTGTTTATTCTGGGCTCTGAAGTCATCAAAATTGCCCAAACAATGGTCCGGTTCCGATATAAGAATCTTGATTCTGGCAGTCTGGTGGTCGTCTTGGCAAGCGATTCTCACAGTGAACTAGACTTGATAAAAAGCCAGGTTATATTGCCTGTCTTCACCCGCATTTGTTTGTTACGATGCTAAGCAGGGCTCCAATCGTTTCAAACATGCGTGTTTTGTGGGGTAATTCAAAAATTATTTCCGCCGGAAATTCTGTGCGTGATGCAAAAGGTCACCTCTCCCATATATGGCAATAAAACATCCGATTGCCTTCTCTGCAATGTTTACAAATACAACATCTTACTTTTATCTAAAACCAGGTGGACAGGAAATGATGATGTCATACATGTCTGTCCAAAATGTGTCGCACAGACAAGTAATCTCTATATCCCTCGCTTGAGCAAACAAAACTAAATGCGAAACTGACCAGGCTCGTAAGGGTTTTTACCTGCGTTAATCTCTGCAAAGCTGTGAAGCGCCAAGCCAATGTGATGAGTCACCCCAAACAAAAGGAGTGTCAGAATGTTTTGACGATATCAAATATCTGCTTGATACGAGCAGAAAGAAATGTGTCGACCCGGAAATTCCAGGTAATCAGTACGTACAACAATTGAAAATAAGTACTGCCGTAGTGGAGAAGGGATCGAACCCAAAAATCCCGTGACAAGTGTGTACCCAGAATCATTTGTAACTAAGGAAACAGAAAAGACATTGTAGACCAAAAATGTATGTCACTAAATTAACAGCAGAAAAAAGTGTATAACCAGAATTATATGTCACTAAAGATACAGGAGAAGACATTGTATACCAACAATTGTATGTCACTAAATTAACAGCAGAATACAATGCATGCCCCAAAACTGTCTATTATTAAAGAAACAAAAGAAGAAAGCGTTTAACCAGTGCTGTATGTCACAAAGGATACAGCACAAGGAAGTGTAAACCCAAAACAATTAAGAAGAAAATAGAAGAGAGTTAAGCTTGCTTCTATTCAGAGCCGCCCCCGGGGGATTTTTGATGTTGTGCGAGGTTTCCGCGCCCGTCCCCGATTTTTTATTGTAGTTACTCTTACCAGATTCAATTTCAAGCTATTGAGTTGGACCACGCTGTAATATCCGCAAGTGATTTTAAATTTAGCCTTTTTTACGTAACTAATCTTTCATTTATGTTTATTCAAATTTAATTTCAGGGCATTATTTTTATTTATTTATTCATGTAGTATTACAGATAAGTGCCCAATGCCCTGTTAAAAAAAAAGGAATAATGTAGTCATTCAGAAAAAAACAATCAGTTTTGTACAAGCAAATAATGTTTTACTTTGAAATGTTGTTTCATTTTGGCTTGTTCTCCTAAAATGGGCCAAAAAGTATGGATTTTATTAATTTATGGTTGTAAAAATGAATGCCGGTGCTTCTCCCAAGCCGGCGCTTGGCGAGGCTGCACCTCCCAAGAGATGGCTCCGCTTCTGTCATCTATGCAGTTCTTTAAGAAATTTCCTACCTGGAGCTGTCTATATCAAAGTAATCAGTGTAGAAAAGCACTAGGGTACCGCATTCAACCATCATACACCAGACCATATGTTCTTTGTACTCGGACATGCGCTCTAATATAACCGACTGTCACATAATTTTAAGTCGATCTCTTCACTACGGCAGTAATCAGTTAAATTTGTTGTACGTACTGAGTACCTGGAATTTACGGTGGATTGACACATTTAATTATCTCTTATCAAACAGATATTTGGTATTTACAACCATTTAACACTCTCTTTTGGTGATAATTCATGACATTCGCTCTGCGTTTCTCAGCTTTGCGGAGATTAGCGCAGGTAAAACCCAGATGGGCCTGGTCAGTTTCGCATTGTTTTGTTTGCTCAAGCCGTGCCAGGCGATAAAATTACTCGCCCGCAGACGGATTTTGTATGCGCAAGCGACGGGTAAAGAGATTACTTGTCTGTGCGACACATTTTGGACAGACATGAATGTCATCATCATTTCCTGTCCACCTGTTTCAGAGACATTGCTTTAGAGGAAAGCAAGATGTTACATCTTAAACACATTGTCGTAAGAGTGTACGGACTTGTCACTTCCATATATGGGAGACGTGACTTTTTGCATCACGCATGTGGCAAAATTTGGTACCACTTGCTTTGTTTGTGAAAAAAATGTGTAGCTCGACACACAGCGATAAGGGTGAAGGGACAGCTTGGTGGGTCTTGCTTTGAAGTTGACGCCTAAGCCGAACAGCATTATGAAAGTGTAGGAAGGAGCGAATATATGAAACATGGCCGACCTTAAAAATTTGCATTGGCAGGAAAGAAAATCTAAAGCTACAAGAGCAAGCTTGGTGACGGGATATATAAACTATAATAATTCATATAAGGAGATAGAGTATGAGTGATTTCCAAAAAGATATTATTCAACTGTAAGTAGTTTTAAAAATAATTAATATTTTTCATAGTCATCACATCTGCTAATAGTTAGCTCATGATCTTTAAAAATGTATTATAAATATATACCTCAACGGATTTCGATAAAACTTGGATAGAATGAACGCTTCCTATTGGGGAAATGAAAGGATACTTAGGAAGGAAGGAAAGATATAAGTGTGTAGTGAAAAGAAGAGAAAACAAGTACAGAAGATGCACAGATCGCCTCAAACCAAGAGATTTAACGAAAATCTAAGCGGACTCAAGACGGTGCTTTCTCGTACGGGAGAGTCGCCCAAATATAAGGATAGAGCGGCCCGTTTAAAATCACACACACAAAATCCAAACGCCAGAGTTAGAGACTGGAAGGCAGTATCTGCAAGAAAAGTTTTTTTCACGCTGCATGCAGGGCAGATAGACTTCAACCAATACAGCTTCACCGTGAGCTTATTAATCCTAAGAGGGTATGTAAGTTTATTAAAGATATATGTATGACTGATATCATTTTATTTCAGATTTTATGTACGATTTGATTGTATCAGACATAATAAAAAGGGAATGACGCTAACCAGAGATAACCTCCACCGGCATTGCCAGGAAGCATAACAAGTAATTGGTTAGCTAAATATATCATGGCTAGTTCTTGCCTGGAAGCTTACGACAAACCAGCAAGTACATAAGTGACTTGGCATCCAAAATGTAGAAGGCAAAGGCTATATCATACCCATGTATCATAACCTGTGATTTATTCATGTATTTTGTTATCTTCTGCACAGTAGACACTATCTTATCAAGCTATCTCTGTAACATACTACCATGAATCATTCATTTATATACAAACACTGAAGACATGGTCGCCTCATGAACATCAGGGGTTGGTGAGCTTGTTGGAACACCATAGCCACCTATTACCTTTTGTTCCAGGTTTTATGATCGTTCCTGATCGAGCTCATGATCGAGTATCTGATCGAGTTCGTGATCAAGTATCAGCTAAAGACTTGAGGACCTTTGATCCTGCTAACTGGAGCCTAGTGGTCAAACAATCTTCAACACCTTAGTCCCCCGTAGTTATAGGGCGGGCTGAAGGAAAGTCTTCTGGATTACCAGTGTGTCTCAGAAACCTCAAACAAACGTGGCGTAATGCAAGTTGAGTTTACATGTACCCAATCCTACAAACACTGTGAGCGGTTTCAATAGAGATTATCAATGATGAAAAAAGCTAGAGACTAGATAGCAAGAGATACCAAAACTACTGTGACAAATTTTGTAATTTCATTGGAAGATACATCCAAGACTTTTTACTATTATTTATTTTACTTTGTAAATATAAATAATCATACACTTTACCATCTTCCAACACCCATTTCTCATTACAAGGCTAGATAAATGTACATAATAAATTATGAAATTGTACTCATCTGACTTAATAAATTTTTAACTGTTAAATTTTGAGTTACTTTTTCTAATTTAATTATTTAATCACATAGGATTACTATGGCGAAAGTGGCGCAGTATACTTCTGAAGCCTAAATCTATTGTCCAGCTCAGAGTATTCACAGCCGTAACTCAATTGTGATACCAGTGTACTTCTATGGCACTGGGACTTCATACTTTCTGGAGAAAATTTCTACTTCTTCTCTACCACTATCATCACACCAGAAAAACCTTTCGCTACAATGCACAGAATTTTCCATGTCGGAATAATTTTGAATTACCCCACCTAAATATGCAGTTTTGAAACGATTGGCGGGGGTTCGAAATAGAGAAACCACCAAATTCTTTATTGGACCCTGCCTAAATCGTAATAAACAACTGCAGGGGAGGCAAAGGGCCTTATAATCTGACACTTTAGCTAGTTTAGAACACTGTGAGAATCGCTTGCCAAGACGACAACCAGACTGCCAGAATGAAGACTAGAAACAAGATTTATAAATCGGACTGGACCATTGTTAGAGAAATTTTTGAGGACAAGAGCCCAGAAAAAAATTCTACAATTTTAATAAGGAAAACCGGAATCTGAGGAATCTGGAACAGAGAGTCAAAGTGGGAATTTATCGTCAAAGTAACGACCCCAAGAACACATGTAAAAGGCATCTGCAAGTCCTTTAACCTACTTCTCTGAGCAAACAGTCTGTGAGCCACGATTGGTGTAAGTTGTACATTTTACATTCTATATTATTCATTACTAACATGTGAACTTATATGTATATATTGCCATGAGAATATTAATATGTGAAATTGCTAGTGGATGTCCAAGTCACTTGAGGCTGGCAACCTCAGCATATAGAATGATGACTTCGTGAACCACCAGTGCAAATGCTGGTGACTGCTTTATTGCTAGTTTCTTACATAGAACTAAAAGCATAGGTAGTCCCAAGTTCCATATGGAGCAGGGAGGGAAAGATGAAATAAATGATGTACATTCTAATTATAATATTTACAGTTTCAAACCCGTGTAACTGTCAATGAAAACATCTTCGACCTTAACTGCGAACATCTTTCAACCAGTGCAGATGTAAAAGTGTAAACATATTCTATCTATACTATTACCTTTTTATTTGAATGTAAAGAAAATATAAAGCTATTCAATTTAAATGTAAAGAAAGTTTTCTCTCGAGGGATTAAGCTTAATTCTCATTGAGGGTAGTCTGAGGTAGATGGGATGGTGGAATAGGAAGATGGGAACACATACGTATGTGTCGGGAACCTCAATACTCTCGTCTTTTACTATATTGGTTGGTGGTACCAGTTGAGGGTACTATCTCTGGAACAAGAAGGGTACACGTGGCCTGTGGTCGAAGCTAAATACTATCATCAGACGGGGCTTAAAGACGAGGGACCACCTTCGTAGACAGTCCCTGATACTCCTAAAAACGTGCTGCGCTCTACAACCTTGCCCAGTGACGAGCGTGATCAGCGATCCAGTCTACCAAGAACCGAAGCATCAGAAGGAGCAAAACCGTCACTGATAGCTAAGTAACACATAAAAGCTGCAAAGTGACCTCTTTTACAAACTACCATTACATCACACAGTGATGATAATCTTCTGATAAATAATTATTCATTTTTTAAAAACCTTGTTAAAACCTAAATAATTATTAAATCTGTTATTTGCAAATATACAAATCTAACGACGATTTAGTCATTTTGAATGTGCAGCTTGTTTGTCTCAGTTAATTTACTAAATACACTCTAAACAGAGCTATACCATAATAAGAATAATTCCACTGAGCAAAATCAGGGTGGGGGCTTGAACCATCTGAGATAAATCATTGTATAACCCTTTCTTCACAAAAGGCGACGGATCAGAAATAAGTTAATAGTGCTCGGCCAAAAGCAGCATTGTTCTTGACTTCTGAAAATATCTTGTTGTGACAGAAGTATGTAAATGCATTACATGATATCTACACGTTTTGCTTCCACCTGTTTTCAACCTTTTCTTGCTTATTAGTTTTGTTAATGCAGAACCTTTGAACTTGATATCTGTCTCACTCATAATTTAGCCACGCCTATTTTTTTCTTTTCTCTATTGTCTTAACAGGCACTAGGAATGTTTAAAATCAGACCGTTTCACGTGTAGAGAGAGGGGACGGGTCGTATATTGGTAGAATCAAGAGCGATAATTCAAAAGTTGTACCTTTTTATAGATGCACGTAGAAAGAGAAAAGGGGGAGACAAGCTAATGAAGAAAATCAAGGACGATAAATTAAGACGTACTTTCAGTAGACATTGGTCAAGGGGAGATAATCAATCTCAGTTACCACCCCCCCCCCATCAGTTCGTTCGTGAAGGTAAATTAAGCTTCGGAACGACGAGATCAAAGAGACGATTTGCCCGTGGGACCACGTCTACGGGCGGCTTAAGTGGCAAAATAGACTTTGATTCAAAATATAACCGCAGAAATTCCCAAAGATGTTATGTCTCACACTGGTCAGCGACTTCTTGTCTGTTTAATATATATATATCCAGCTTTCAAACTTAGATTATTCAGTACCCACAGAAGTTTTGGAACATCTAGCTGCGATTTCTAGATCCACTATATCATTGGAATTATTTTCGTTGGAGTTGTTTTAATTTCTGTGCTGCGTACGGGTCACAAACCCAAAATCTACCAGCGGCCTTAATCTGTGAAAAAGTCTAATCTGAGAATAACGGATCTAAGTCCTACAGTACAAAAAGAACATTCTTTTTTTTATAACTATCGGGTCTTCAAGGTGGACCGGGCTGACCTCTTGTTTATACCCATAAAGAGACAGAGTACCAACCCAAAGAATATTAAGAATAAATTGTAACTGGGCCTAGAGATATCCAGATTTCTTTTTCCCAATTTTTATATACATTCAGCCCGTTGTGGCGAAATAATCAAACATTGACATTTTCCGACTATCGACCATTTGTGGTGTGACGAGGATTCTTGATCCTGAGAGATTTTAATACCCCGACATTTCCTTCTAGTATTAACTTTATCAGCTACTGACACTGTGACCATTAAATCTCTTAAGTAATCTCCTACCTGGACTCATTGATGTGTCATAAACAGAATCCTAGTAACAGTAACGAAGCAAGCGTTTCCCAATAAGAGAATTAATCAGTCTTGGAGAAACTGGGGCTGGTTTCGCCAAATAAACCAACCTTGGATTTGTGAATGTATCATGGAGATATGTTCCAGATGTGGTGAAAGCACTTATTTGGTAAGTGAGAATGAAATGTGATCACATGTTTGTCAGAGCGAGAGAAAGAAGGAATGAATAATTCTTAAATTTGTATAACTAATATACTCACTTTGTTGTGCCTTGTTTATGTTTTGCTAATACTGTTCATTTCAGAATAGATTAACTGAGAAACTCTGTTCTTTACAGCATAGGCAACTTTTAGACCATAACGCAAATCTTTTTTACCTTTTTGGGGTTTAATAACTTCTTCTAACGGGTTCTTGTCTCATCAGGGTGGGGGGGGGGGGGGGGAGAATTACACTTATGAGTCTATTCCTTACTAATTATGTAACCTATGATTTTTATGTTTTGATATTTTGATAAATGTTGTGAAGTTCTTTATGATAAATAAAATTAACATAAAACTTATTAACCGTGTCGGTCACCTTCTCCCAATATCCCTACTCCATTTAATATAGTTTCACGTTTTTGCGTCTAATTTTCGTCACTTATCTGTGTGTGGGTGTATGTGAGTGGTTGATATATATATATACACATACATACATACATACATATATATATAAATATATCTAGAAAGTAGACTGTCTGATCAACAAATTTCTGTTGTAGAGATAGACTGGACTAGAGTATCTTCTCAAATCCAGGGACAGACTCTACCTTTCACCATTTCATTCGTGAAATCTATTTTCTTTACCTTATCTCTCACTGAGTTACCACCTGTTCTAGTTCTATTCAGACGGGACCAAATTCGATCATAAATACCTATCAAAATCTACGACACTTATGAATACTCCCTTGAGATAGAAGCATCTTTATTCTGCTATCTACAACTCTGCCAAGAGTAATCTTGTGCGTAGGTAGACACCTTTGAAGACCCATATTAGATACTCTTGAGTGTTGGCCACTGTTGGACCACTACTTCAAAGCAGAGGAGGCAATTCCGTGACACCGACGGACCCTGTATCTAGGTTGAACTTAGCGCCTCGCCAAAACAAGACAAAACTTTATTTAAAAAAGTCTGTCACAAGAAAGCCTCTAGCCAGAACTATTACAACGAAAATAGAAGAACTTAATGCTTGACTATTAACACGGACATAGTTAAAGAAAGTGCCTTCCTCGATCTGCCTATTGCTTAGAAGCACCAAAAAAACTAAGAAAATATTTCTACAGAAAAAACAAAGAAAATATTTCCATCTGTAACACCATGGTAACAGTAGAAGAAAGATACCTGCGTCTGTTTCATGGTAACTAGAAGACAGTACCTGCAGGAAACAGACCATCATCAAGAGAGGGGCAGTAGGTTATCACATTGATATGCCTATTACCAAGGGAAAAAAGGGTAGTCCCATAACAGACACTGCATTAGGGCAGTGAAGTAAATACAGACTTTACCATACTATGGTCTGCTTTATAACATGCGGTGACCAGTTCCCTTCTTTGCTGCCTTTGCCTTCCCTAACTTAAGAGCGGAGCCAGGTACCCTTATACATCTAGGAATACTGGAGCGGAACGCTACCAGGTTTTAATCCCGGAACCAGGTAACTTGACTGCGAGAGGCAAGCGCCAAGAGAACAGCATTAAAAAAATCGTATATTATCAAGAGAACAGAATCGTATATTATCAAGAGAAGAGAATCGTATATTATCAAGAGAACGGCAGAAGAAAGTGCTACCCAATTTTCCTATCACCAAAGGAATAGATGAGAAAATGGGGACTTGCCTATCACCATTAAACAATAGAACGAAGAGAAAGATTGTTGTACAGAAAAGTAGAAAAAAAGAAAGACGTTCTTTCATCACCAGGTGAAAACAAAGATAATATGCCATCACAATATGAGCGACAGAAAATGAGAGAAATCTGCACTTCACCATGACAACAGCATGCCAGAAAGATCCATTACCATGGGAACATCACTTAGAAAAGATGTCCATTAGCATGAGAACAGTAAGAAAATGAAATTTCTATTACTATAGGAACAGCACGATTGGAATGGGGGGGGGGGGGAGGGGAATATGCCTATTCCTATAAGAACGGTTGAAGAATAAGACCTGACAACCACCATGAGAATAATACAACAAATGAGACCGGTCTATGACCATAGCGCCACTTTTATCATAAAAAAATATCCACGTTTTACTTCTCTTTATGTTGATCCTGCACTTTCCCTTCACATACAGCAGGCAATCGCAAATTTGGGGGAAAATATGCAGTTTCATTTCCATCCCATCTATGTTTTATTGCCTTGTCATAACTGACTTTCTCAGTTTCATGCTCTCTATTCTTGATAGCGTGAATGTTATATTTCCAAACGGATGTTACGTAAGAAAGATGACAGCACAACTATTATTTCCTGTCGATGTTGACTTTTCAGTTCAACCTGCTGTATCTTTCTCATACACTAAAGCCTGCGTCATGAACTTTGAATACATCTTAATTAAGTATGTTAACCAGCGAGTACTGGTAGGTAACGTAAGGAGAGAAAAGAGGAGAATAAAATTAAAAAAAAACTTAAGGGAAGTTAATCATAAACGTTTTAGGCAGCGTGAACATATGCTTCTGTTACAGCACACCGGTCATTCTATGCAAGGAAGCAGGAATTGAAAATAACTTCTTTCTGCAAGAATTTTTATTTTTAGCAGCAAAAAGTAAAGGCAAAAGCCATGTCTGCATATTCTTATATGTTTGCCGAGTTTGCCTAAGTTTCTCACAGTAAATTGTGTGCTACTTTTGTTCTATTCCTTCCCTCTGTTCTTTGTTTTTTAATTCCATATTACTGATTACTTATCGAGTACTGGCTAGGAATACTCACGCTGTCAGCATCACAATGTGAACGACTGGAACGCATTAAAAAAAGAAGGGATGCAACTAGTTTTGGACTGTATGCGTCATATCCCAATTGCGACAATGAGATACATGGTAGGACAGCTGTCGATTAGATTCAGATATGCGATGGCCCAGGCAAAAGCATATATGCGGGTAACCACCGACAATAGACATCCCCTACATGAGAATGTAGCTGACATCAAAGGAACAAGAATCAAGAGGGGGATGTCATCGATGGCACAGGCAGATGATTCGATTTTATCAGGTGACCAGGGTTGAATATGTACTCAAAGGGGAAGAGTGGAGTAAGTCAGGGGAGAACTTCATTAGCCTTGGCAGAAAGTGCAGTTCTTGGGGCAATGGAACAGCAGAGCTGGAGATTAATCAGCTGATAAGTGATCATGCTGGGGATGATGATGCCATTGTGTATACTGATGAGTCTGTAGTTGTTATAGTTAAAATTCATAACGATTATGTATGTATTATAGTTAGCTCGACAGGGCTCCTTTTCTGATAATTTTATACGGACTCACTTACTAATAAAGGAAGTGACGTCATACCAATATGGTGTAGAAGCAAACGCGAAATTGTCAGGCAGAGGTGCGTGATCGTCTGCTAGAAGAGATGCGGCTTAGTGTTTGAATGTGAGCGGGCGTATGTGTATTGAGCTCCTGCAGTCTACTGTGATTTTCCTGCATCATTCCATCACTAGGGCACCACGATACTTTGGTGAGGTGTCCCTAGTCTAGTCTATTCAGGAATCATACCTAATTACGAAGATGTCAAGTGTACGATGAGAATAAAGACTGTATGACTGCCATTGACCAGCGTTTGATAGTGAACGGACTGGGCGACTGCCTGTTACTGCATTTGCCATTGGGCCTATATTCTATTATCATGGAGCTTTGTGTCCAGTACAATAAACTGCGTATGTAAATTGTGAAGGAGGTGTTTGTCAGCTCACTGAAGTATGCTGATACGTGTTGTTGGACTACCCCTATTGTGTACTTTGGCTACGGAGACCTTCTCCGAACTTTATCTATATTGCGGCACGCATCAGTAGTACGTGGTGAGAAATCAGGATGGGGCTTCTCTGCGAGAATAAAGGGGAGGGTCGTCGCTGAACAGAGAGGACCCTACATGACAACAACCTCCAGCATGAGAATGGAGGTAAAGGCAGTTACTGCAGCACTGAGGTGGCTGTTGAAACTCCATCAACCAGGGCAGTTACATTGTCAAACTCTCATGCCATGCTTCGGAAAGTTCAGAACGGATGGCTGCGGCAGGAATGGAAAAAAAAAACATCAATAGAATCCTCAAGTCTTGAAGAACTGGTGTGGATCTACTGTCCTGGTCATGCAGGGGTACGTGGCAATGAGAGAGCTGACAGACTGGCCTCGAGGACACCCATAGTGGGGACACTGGATATGGATAAGGGAGAGATACTAAGGGCAATTAATGATCGCCTACTGGATAATGACACTGCAATGGATGAATCAACAAGACTGAGACTGTTGGAGTTTGGCATCAATCATGGGACTAGCAGAAATGGACGTGAGAGAGGATGCCTCCGTTGTATGTACAACCAGCGTGCTAGAGGTACAATAATCATTCATACTCTTCGACCTTTGCTGACGGAGACTGAGCACGTATGAGTTTGCCCGGAGAGCAGTGAGGTCGATTCTGATTAACAATAACAGTTATTGTTTATTAATTGACTGCTCTTGCTTTTACCTTTCTCAACAAGCATACAGGTCGCTATCATAACTGATGAAGAAGTATAAACTGATCGTTCGACAATAACTGATAAGTCATAACAGCCGATAGAGGCTTCTAACAAAATGATAAACGACAGTACTCGACGGTGGCTTCTAACAGAATAATAGCACGCGAAGGAAGCTTCTGGAAAAATGGTAAGCTACATCACTCGACGAAAGCTTCTAACAAAATAGTAAACTACATCACTCGATGAAAGCATTCTAACAAAATAATACGCTACATCATTCGATGGAAGCTTCTGAAAAATTATTTGCTACATCGAAGTGATGTTGATTATCACGTTGTCAGTCTCACTGTACAGATCTCGAACTAAGTGCTCTGTGTTTCGTCATTGTGCTATTTACACGTATTTCATACAGATTGAACTGACATATGCTAGGTTGTGTAGTTTTAATTGTCACTTATATTATATTAGTGAAATCAATAAATTAACTTTGGCCTCTAAGCGTGCAGCAAGTGATAGTGCAGTTAACAGTGCTGGAAAACGTGCCAGAAAGTCCACTATTGATAAAAAAAACTGGACGTGATAAAGCGCTATCCAAGGGGTCAGTCAGCTGTAATGATAAGCAGTGCGTCGCATTTAAGTGAACGCACTTTAAGCATCATTATAGACAACAAGGAAATAATCAAGCATAGTATTAAATTAAGCAAATCAGTATGTGCTGCTACTTCCACCTACTTGCGCAATAAGATAATGGAAAAGTCGATGTCGAATTTATGAAAATCTTAATTTCTATACATGTACATGTACTTAGTATGAATGACGTGTATTAATTAAACTGTTTATTATTACATTTATTTATTTTTATTATTATGTGCTACACTAATGGAACGCAATTCCCTTACTTGACACGTATTTGTATGAGAAAATCCTGTTCCATTTACGCGAGGGTCTTGGGAATGAATATATCACGGAAACAAAGACCTATATATATATATATATATATATATATATATATATATATGTATATATATATATATATATTTATATATATATATATATATATATATATATATATATATATATATATATATATATATATATATATATATATATATATATATATTATATATATAAATATATATATATATATATATATATTATATATATATATATATATATATATTTATATATATATATATATATATATATTTATATATATATATATATATACTGTCATTCCCAAACCTACCTTCTACAGTCAGCATGATGTTTTGCCGTATATGTCGTCTTTTGGCGGACACCTGACACTCGTACACACCACTGTCATCAGGGTGAACGTTTTGGATATGCAGGTTCCACTCCAATGAATGCTTTCTATGCATCACCTTAAATCTACGATCATTGACATAGGTATCCTCTCCTATTGTCAGTGGGTTGGGATCCGACGCCCTTCTCCACACAATCTGAAAATGACAAAGTGATTTTTCCGTTATTATTATGATCATTATTATTATAAGCGCACAATCCGTTGCAACGAGGTGAATATTAGTAAGAAAACAGGTACACCTGTCACATAACGGTGATACTGACTTAAATTATGTTACTAATTTGCTGTGTATCCATACTCCGTTTGTTTGTGTGTTTGTTTTATAGCTTCAAAGCTGAGAGTCTCATTGTCAGAGTGGATAGAACGAAGGCCTCTCGCGGAAAAGGTACTGGCTTCGAAACATTGTGTCATCTCGCTCCAGTCTACATGTTCCTATAGTCAGTAATGACTGAAAGGGATACTACTACTATTACACTGCTGTCACTGATTGCCTCCCCTGCTTTGCAGTAGTGGTCCACCAGTGGCCAAAACGCAAGAGTATCTAAAATGAGTCGTCAAGGGTGTCTACCGTCGCACAAGATTACTCTTGGCAGAGTTGTAGATAGAAGGGTAATGACGCTTTTATCTCAAGGGACTGTTCACAAGATATTTTCAGAAGTCAAGAACAATGCTGCATAGGGCAGAGCAATTGTTAACTTATATCTGATCCGTTGCCTTTTGTGAAGAATTAAGCAATGGTTTTAGCCCGTTCAAGCCCCCAGCTGGTGTAAATCCAGCGAAATTCATTTATAAGAATTAGCTCTATATATGTAAATATATGTCTAAATGTATATGTATCTTAAAGAGTCTTGCTCATACGTTTGCTTTCATACTTATAATAACTGAATCAACTATGATTGTTATGTTTTAAAATAACATGTAACTAATTTAATAATGAATTAGTTTTAACGGGTTAAAATAGAGATGAAATGATGGTGAATTTCAGATGAAAGTTTTATCTTCATAGAGACTTGATCTTCGCTGTTGCCTTTTAGTAAGCACTTAGCTTCGAATCGATGACTACTGCAGCCATAGTTTCGTCACTTCTTCTGTGATGAGGGTACTTCTCCCCACAACTTGTCCAATTTAGGCTGTTAGAATTGATTCCCTGCTTTTAACGTAGAACCTTCGTCTTTCCACTACGTATCACACACAGTCTGATAGCTTCGTTCCACGAGCTTTAGAAAAAAATAAAAAGAACAAATGCCTCTGCTAAGTACATTTGTGGGCTGTAAATTAACCGGCGCATTGTCTCCCTGTCCACTCGCCAATGTTAGCGTCTCTAAATAATTATTCTTTTTGAGTTTACACAGCGTAACTCATGGAAGATGATTAGAAATCACCAATATCCTTTTGGGTATTAAACTGTGAAAATATGTGCTTGGACAGCGCGAGCAATGATTTGCCTGAATTACAATGAACAAGGTACATATATCTCACAAAATGATATGACACACTTGAGGCACATGTGATGTAATCATCACTCATCACTGCTCCAGTCGGAGTCTGGGGTCACCTCTGCTGTCGGTGTTCTGTACGACTAGCAGGAAACAATCACCGGCGCCTGCTGTAGTGGCTTATTAATATATTATTTTCATATGGTGAGGTTGCCAACCTCCTATATAATCCCTTAACAAGAAAAACGTGTCAAATTCACATTTGTAAAATAAATGTTTACACTTACCCCAAAGTAACTTTTGGGAACACAATCTTCTCGTACAGTTTAGAATAGACACATCACTTTATTAGATGATTTGAATCACGTGGTCTGGGAAATGTTAGTAGTCCTCTTATGACGGGTGTTCACAATCTTCTGGCACAGTTTAGAATGGACGTAGCACTTTGATGCTTTCGAAATACTTGGTCTGGGAAAAATTTGTATTCCTCTTATGACGGGTGATCTGATTCTTTAGGACTCCAGTCTTTGTATTTAAAATGCGGGTTTACTTTTTTCAGTTTTAAAGTTGCCCACATACTTCGATCTTGGTCCCTTAAGTTTCCAGTCTCTGTATTTAAAATGCACGTTTACTTTTTTAAGTTTTAAAGTTGCCCACGTACTCCGATCTTGGTCCTTTAAGTGTCTAGTCTCTGTATTTAAATATGCGAGTTTACTTGTAAGTTTTAAATTTGCCCAAATACTTCGATCTGTGACTTATAATTTTGGAATCCTTTGTCCACTCCTTCTCTTTCTGGCTCTGGTGCTAGCTTGACGGGGCGATGAAGTCTGAACTGTGACACCGATTTTGCTAGATTATATTTCCAATTCTCAGTTAAAAATCCCAGATTGTACTTCCGGCGAGAATTTTCCAATGAAAGTCAATGTCTATTCTGTCTCTTTAATCAAACCAATACTAAGCTCTTTAGCACTATCTGGGTTGGGGTGTTTAAATCATAATACCCCCGCGTATTTTAAAATATTACTTTTAAAAATTCCATCGCGTGACCTCTTTCTAATAATGCTGTAATACTTCCGCCCAGATTGTCTCCTCTGCCAGGTCATCTGTAATAATTACACAGGGATGGACCCGCGGAAGCGATTATCTACTTATCACCTGTGTCTTTGCCCATCCCTCAGACGGCTTTCTTTTCATCGATCGTACAAGACCATATTATACAAAACGCAGATTACCTCTATCAAAGGTGACAAGGCGACTTACGTGATAAAAAGTATTATCCGCTGCCCGGTCCAATTAACCTGGTATTATTACGGTTCACCTGGCGAAACGTAAACAAGTCTGGGAGTGGTCACAGCAAAAACATGAATGACGGTGCATAAAATATGCCAAATAAAAAGCGGATGAAGGAGTGAGAGAGGGGCTCAAAAGTACATATACAAACGTTTTGTCACACCTGCTGTGAATGGGTACCTGACTCTAGGAAGGCTAAGACAGTGAGGAAGGGAATTGGTCACCCCATGTCTCAAAGCTGGACCCAGTTTGGTGAAGTCTCTAACATGTCACTCCCCTACGCCATTATATCTGCTATAGGTCTACCTTTACCTTATTAAAACAAATACCCAGTCAATTTTAAATCATAACAAATATGACTATAAAAATGTTATCAAAGTCTGTTTTTATGATTACTGTAACAGTCTAGATTAGCGCACGATGAGCGTGTTCTTCCACTCTAAACTTACACTTACAGTACACATATATGACCATGATTTGCATTTACAGTATACAATAGTGTACTTTAAACTTGCATCGCTGATCTACACTCGCGCTTCCAGAATAAAATAATTTACTCTAATTTACACTCACAATATAGATTCATCAAAATTATAGTAATGTTTTTGTAGCACCTCAGTCGTAATAATAAAAATAAAAAAACATTGTTCAGTGTTATTCAGCAACACTGTTACGCAATTTCGGAAACGTAATGACAGCCACACCACAGGCATGTTCTTTCCTTGCTCTCGCTGCGGGGTACGTGCGATTTTGTTCTTGCTCTTAAAATACAATATAGTCTAGTATGTCTGATTAAGTATTATCATCTTCATCATCATAATCATCATCACCATCATCATCATCGTTATCATCATCAAGCTTCAGCTTCCCAAGGAGCATAGGCCTTCAAAAAACGTATGTCGTCCTTGTGTCACGTGCCGTAAGCTCAGACCTTTTCATGTTTTCCTCATCACTTTCATGTATGTCTGCCGTTCTCTTATCCGTGTCTTCTTCAGTCTCCATCTACCTCTCCCACTCTGGGATTACAAAAAACAAAGACTTTCTTTTAACACTATCAACAGGTTTCTTCAATGTGTATCCGATCCATCGCCAGCATCTTCTCATGTCTAGTTGCACCGGCACTTCTTGGTTCTTGTCACCAGTTCCAGATAAGTTATTGTTGACCAGAATCAATGTCATTGCCTTCAGGGCAAACTCATAGGTGTAGAAGGGTATGAATGACAATTGTTCCTGTTGTGCACTGGTTCTATACTCGCCGGATGCATTTTCTCACACGTCCATCTTGTCACATAATTTTTGGGTCGCTCTCTTGTCCACTACGGCCGTATTCTGTGATATTTGTTGTACTGACTAATTAAGTGCTGTTCAGTGGTCGGCACCTCTTTCTTTCTCTGCTATGTAGCAGATATTTGGTTTTGTCCAATCATTTGACACTCCTTTTTGGTGATAATTCATCACATTTGCTTGGCTCTTCACAGCTTTGCGGAGATTAACGCAGGTAAAACCCATATGGGCCTGGTCCGTTTTCGCATAGTTTTGTTTGTCCAAACCGTGTTAGGCGATAATATTACTCGCCAGCAGACGGATTTTGTGTGCATAAGCGACGGATAAAGACATTACTTGTCTGTGCGACACATTTTGGACATACATGAATGACATAATCGTTTCCTGCCCGACTTTCACGATCAGATTACTTTAGATAAAAGTAAGATAGTGTATTTGTAGGTATTGTAGAGAATGCAATCGGATGTTTTATTGCCATATATGGGAGAGGTGACCTTTTGCATCACGCACAGAATTTTAGGCGGAAATAATTTTGAATTACCCCACAAAACACGCATGTTTGAAACGATTGGCGCTCTGCTAAGCATTGTAACAACAAATGCGGGGGAAGATAGGCAATATAACCTGACTTTTTTGCAAGTCTAGTTCACTGTGAGAATCGCTTGCCAAGACGACAACCAGAATGCTAGAGTTAAAACTAGAATCAGAATTCCATTTATCAGACCGTACTTTGTTGGAGCATTTTGAAGAACTTAAACAGCCTAGAAAAATTTTAATAAGGAAAACCAGGCTCTGAGGACACTGAAAACGCGGAGTCAAAGTGGGAATTTTTGTTAAAGTAACGACACACAAGAAAACGTGTAAGAGGCCTACTCAAGCGCTTTTATTTCTCTGAGCAAACAGTCTGTGAGCAAAGATTCGGTTGGTGGTACCAGTTGAGGGTACTATCTCTGGAATAAGATGGGTACCAGTGGCCTGTAGTCGAAGCTAGATACCATCATCAGACGGGGCTTTAAGACACGGGACCAACTTCGTAAACACTCCCTGACACTCCTGGGAACGTGCTGCGCCCTACAACCTTGACCAGAGACGAGCGTGATCAGCAATCCAGTCTACCAAGAACCAAACCGTCAGAAGGAGCAGAACCGTCACTGACAGCTAAGTAACACATAAAAGCTGCCAAGTGACCTCCTTTACAAACTTCGATTACATCACACAATGATGATAATTTTTTCTGATAAATAATAATTCATTTATTTAAAACCTTGTTAAATCTAAGTGATTATTAAATCTTTTATGTGTAAATATACAAATTTAACGTCGATTTAATCATTTTGAATGTACTGCATGTTTGTTTCAGTCAGTTTACTAAATACACTTTAAACAGAGTTGTACCATAATAAGAAGAATTCCACTGAGTAAATCAGGGTGCGGGCTTGAACGAGCTGAAATTAATAATTGCTTAATTCTTCATAAAAGGCGGCGGATCAGATATAAGTTAACAATTGCCCTGCCCAACGCAGCATTGTTCTTGACATCTGAAATATCTTATGAAAACTACCTTGAGATAGAAGCATCATTATCCTTCTATATACAACTTTGCCAAGAGTAATCTTGTGCGAAGGTAGACCCCTTTGAAGACCCATATTAGATACTCTTGAGTTTTGGCCACTATTGGACCACTGTTGCACAGCAGGGGAGGCAATTCCGTGACACATCTCTGCTGGTCTTACGTTTGATGCCAAATTCCAGCAATCTTAGTCTTGATGATTCATCTATTTCAGTGTCTTTCTCTAATATGTTATCTTTAATTGTCCTCAGTATCTCTCCCTTTTCCATATCCAATGCACCTTCTGTGAGTGCTCTTAAAGCTAGTCTGTCGGCTTTTCATTGCCGCGTACACCTGCATGACTAGGATAGTTGATCCACACAAGTTCCTGAAGAATCGATGCTTCTATGGTGGTTTTCCATTCATGCCGGACCAATCCACTCTGGACCTTCCGAAGCATGGATTGTGAGTCTGACACAATAACTGCCATTGTTAGTGAAGTTTCAGACAGCCACCATAAGGCTGCAATAGCTGCCTCTACCTCCATTCTCATGATGGAAGTTCTTACTATTTAAGCCATGCTATGTTCAGCGACGATTCTGCCTTTACTCTAGCGGAGAAACCTCACTCTGATTTCTCACCACGGATTACAGACCCATCCGTGGACACAATCTCATCATCATCCCCCAACAAGATAATTTATCAGCTGATCAATTTCTAGCTCCGCCCTCTCATTGGCCTACGTTCGGCACGTCTGCCAAGGCTGATGATGACTTGCTGGTAGTCCGCCCAGTTCTCACCTGACTTACTCCATTTTTCTCCCTTCAATATATTTTCAACTGTGGTCACCTGTCTAATAGTTGTCTCTGCCTCCGCCGTCCATGACACTTCCCCCCCCCCCCCTTTTTGTTTCTTGCTCCTTTTATGTCAGCTACGTTCCCATGCAGGGGATGCCTTCTGTCTGTGGTTACTCGCATATAAGTTTTTTGCCTGGGCCATCGCATTTCTGGATCTAATTGACAGCAGTCCAAACATGTGCCGCATCGTCACAATGGGGGAATCTCGCAAACAGCCCAAGACTATACCGTACGCATCCCTTCATTTTGAATGCGTTCCACATTAGTGATCTTGTCATACCATTTCAGTTCTTCTATTCAGCGCAACCAGCCATTTATAAAAGTCTGCAATTTCTTGGTCATAGAAAATCTAAGATTAAAATGAGAATTCATTAATTAAGGAGATCAAAATTAGACTACTAAAATATTTTGAGCACATGAAAAAGACATAACAACTTCAAGACAATAGACAGAAGACATTGGAGATTCGTTGTAGCCTAGCTTTGATATAGTGACAGTTGATGATGATTTTCTTTGTTGTAGTTTTTGTTGTTTCAGATTCATACGATAGGACTAACTAGCAGAATACAACAGATTGTTTTTGTTGTTTCGTACATCAATAGTAGAAAAGAGTCTATTCTTCCTTTATACTTACAATACTCTGTCGATTAATTCCTTAATCTAACTTTAGAGCATTGTCTACTTTTGCTCACACCTTCAAGTCAATTTATTCTTTCTTTGGGAGGCACTGTTTGATACAGAATTATTGCACATGAAAAAAATGTCGGGCAGCTAAGTTGAAAAATGAAGATGAAAACTCCAGAGAGAATGAATGTATCGCTGCCGCTTTCACTCTGTGTTAAGAAAAGATTTAAGATCCACCTGTTTGTAATGTTGGTGAGTAAATCATGATTTCGAAAAAACACAATTACGTGGTGAGAGGAGAGGGAGTTTGGAGGTAAATTAAAAATAAAGGTAAAAAGAGTACTGCACACGTCTGATTTAGGGAAAGAATTCTCGAAGTTTCCTGGCTGTGTGAAGTGTTCAGATTGCACGGCATGCATTTTTTTTTTTTTGGCTATTTGTTTCATAAACCACAGAAACGTCTTTAGTGCAGGCTGATTGAAATGCCATTTCATATTTTTACATTTTTATAACCTCACTTATATCCACTGGATATACATGAAACAGATAAATGTCAACACAATGAGAGCCACTGACATTTGACAAATATGTCTTCTTCTTGGATCCTTAGCCCTTGATTGACAAAGCAGTCAGTGGCCATCACGCCTAGTGGTGTCTTGTAGGGCAGCAACTAAATGTCCCCATTTTGATCTGTCGGTAGCTATGCTTCGTGCCGTGCCTCAACTCTGGTTCAGGCTTTGCATCTCAGCCTCCACTGTTCACAGCCAGGTTGTCTTTGGTCTGCCTCTCTTTCGCCGCAGTTCTGGAGTCCATAGCATAGCACGTCTGGTAATGGTGTCAGGGTCCCTTCTGATGGCATGACCATCAAGTAACGATCGCTCTATTCCATTTTTAAGGATAATGGCTACGCCTTTGCTGTGTTGGCCGTCGTCTCTTCAAGAGTAAAGTACTGTTTTAATTCTACCTGTATCAGAACATCTGCTCTCGCTTATCCCTAGGATGTGTAACCTCTAGTTTCTCATATCCATAGTGATCTGTTTCAGTTTTCCTGTTTCATTCATTGTCCTGACATTCCAAAATCCTATTTTTGTTTCTTTTTTTGCGATCACGACGTCCGTTTTCGTGTCAGTGGTTTCCTTTCGGCTTTCACCACTGGCAGTCATACGAGCTTCGGACTCCGGATTGTGACGATATGGAAACATAGGTGTATCTAGATTATACTAGGTGATAGTGCCAGACAAGAATTCTGGGCTAAAAGAAATACCCCAGTCTAAGAAATGAGCACTGGTGTATGTATAGCACAGGTTGTAGTCAGGCTGTAAAGTACTCTTGTCCAAACAGTGATGTAACAGATCAAGAGCCTATGTTGCCCTATCGTTCAGACTACCCTTTGCTTAAACGCTATTGTAATTCCAATTTAAAAATTCTAAAGTGAACAAAAAGGAATTTACAAAGTCCCAAGGTACAATTAATGAATCAATTTAATTATAATTAATTTCTTTTCTTATTGTCTTCAGAAATAATAAGAATGAGTTTTATATGATGTTATATTACACAATAATTCCCAGTTTTTAATTACATTTACAATAATAGAGTGTCACTGGAATAACAGATTTCCTGCAAACTGTTCTGTGATTCTATAAAGTTTATATATTGACAAAGGATCCCATTACATGCCCATTGAGGCATATTGGGAATATGGTGTTAGGCCCATATTTTCTTGACCATCGGCACACTAGGGGTGACGTGGTCAACATCACGCCGGCTGCCTTAACCTTCCCAGAGTTGCTCTGGTACCCAGTTGGGGCTGGGTCGACCCAGGAACCGTTTGCGGCCTAAAAACTCCCACCTCATCTGGGGATCGAACCATAGACCACTGAGCTAGGAAACCAGTGCACAAACCACTATGCTACCGCTATATTGATAACTCGCACTTAAATTGCAACAATAGTTCATGTGTTGTTGAACTTATCTTAAAAGTCTCTTGGGCTGCTAGACTACAATGTCCCAGAACAGAGTTGATAGGGTTACACACGATGATGAAACTCCTTACTGATGTTCCTCAAACACTAGAGTTAACAGTCAATATGAGTGGCCCCACTGCAGTGCTACTTGACAACTAGGCAGGATAACACTAGGAGTTCCCACTTCAGAGATCCTTGATGTAGGTCTAGTTTGATCTTATGACATAAACTTCTTCTTGTTCTTCCTCGTTCGTCCTGAAAAGGACGTTGGTTGCGTTGTGTCTGTTTACAGCAGAGCTACGATATCTGCGCCTTTCGGCCGGCACATCCGACTTCAGCACAACATTTTTTGGGACCGGGTTTGCCTTCCCTCTTCGATCCCTACTCTCTCAGCCGGATTGCAGTGATGCAGCCTGTTTCCACTTGGAGGTGGAGTAGGGTCTTGGTCAGCTCTGGTTCGCTGACCCTGACGTAAGCAGTCATCTATGGGTCACTGACTGCATTCTCTATTGCTGCGTCTTTTAAACTGAATAAACTGAATTGAACCCTCTAGCCCTTCAGAAATTACACAACTGGACAATTGACTTGGCCAAGGCAGGCTGCCACAATACACAAATAGTGAAAGAAGTCGTGACTAGCTCTTTCCTCTGTCCGTCATGCAAAAACTGATTTCGTGTGTGTCCACATTCAAATTTAGCGCGGCTCAAATAGCCTTGCATCCGGCGTAAGTTAGAACTGTGACGTCTTTTTATCTAGCAGAAGTTTAGCATTCTTCCTATATATAGTTTATCCAAATCTGTTCTGCTCTCGATTTGCTATGCTTTGCAAAAGTGAACTTTAGCCCTATTTGTTAACAACTTGACACACTTGCTATTATCTCCCAAAATACAGCACGCACTACACTTTCTAATATATCCTAATATGCGTTGTCTCCTCCTTGAACAAAAGGATTAAGTAGAATTTCAATATGTCTATCAGTTTATTTATACTTCAACTGAAACGATGCAGTCCAACACAAATGAAGTCGCTGCCATATTTCCAGTGTAAGTTAGGCAAAGCGTTGTCTGCGACCCTGCTCATAATGCTCGAATCTGATTGAACGCTATTTCAGAAACACTACTAGGCGATTCCACGGTATGTTTCTTCGACGCGGATGTCCACCCCGCAGCAAAATTTGTTCATTTGTTGCCATTTCCGTAACTTGATTTTTTTTTTACATAGACAGGTCTGTCGGCCCTGTGCTAAAACCACAACCTGGAGGACCAGGGTTGAAAAATATGTGTATATGGTTTATTGTTAAACATTTTTTTTTATTCCCATAAAATAAAATAAAAGAAAATCTAAAATGGCCGATACGCTGACGTTACACTAAAACAGTAAAAAATTGCTGCCCGCAGTGAAATAATGTGTGAAAAAAACAAAGATCTCACTGTCATAGTGATGTTAATGTGACATATAATTTTAGATAACTAAACGGTAGTTACGTCTCTTTATTTTGACATTTCTTCTTCTTCTTCCGTCCTTAGCCACCGACCGTCAAAGCAATCAGTGGCCATTACGCCTAGTGGCGTCTTAGGGCAACAGCAGATAGGTTTTCTTTGCCACTGTTTCCCATCACGCCTATTGGTGTCTTTAGGGCAACGGCAAATCAATCCATTTGCTGTTGTTTCCGTAATCGAAGTGACTGGCAAACGGGTGATCAGCCCGTTGGAATTTTGACATTTGTTTGATACAAATTAGCTTTATGGAAGTGAAGAAATAACAGTTTCAAAATAGAAATGGATTTTTCAATCGAAATTTCAGCAATGAACGGAGTAGCATATGGCAACAACCCACTTCTGTCAACGAAAAACTGTTTGGAGATGTCAGGAACCTTGAGTTGACTACTGCCTTTATTAGTCATTAATGTGGAAGTCTGAAGGCGAACGAGGAAGAAGAAGAATCGACCTGTAATTAACCAGCATAACCTGGGAGCGCTGAGAGTGTGGCTGGAAAAAAAAAAACCATAACTACCTGGTGAATAAGACACACAGAGGTACAGAAGAAGAAAAGCACACATAACAAGTGACAGGACAGACAAGCGGAAACTTCTGTCAAAAACTGAAACAGAATATCACTTATCCGGAGAAAAAAAGTTATGACGGATTTCCTGGGCCACTGAAAGACCTGATTTCAGGAAACATAAAAGAACCAGAAGCAGCGCTGAAAATATAGTTCCATGAAAACCTGAATGAATCTGTCTGAAATAATAAGTTTCAAATGTCGGGTGTTGTCTGCTCTGAAACTGACTCCAGCGTCAAGGAAAACACCTCGTTTCCTACCCACTAACTTTCTATTCCTGGCTCTCGGGACACTTTCCGACGGTGAATATTTTCAGCGTCGTTTAATGCTATTCGTAGTGTCTGCTGACTCTCACTTGCCATTCATCTTTCTTTGCACGAACTTTCCACCCGCAAGATTAGATAAGAATCCGCAGCATTTTTCTTAAAACGGTGTTTTTCTTCCATGTCCTTATATCAAATTTGTATTCGTTTTTCAGAATCATGCAACGCGTGCAACACAGGATGTGGGATTATATATGCATCTCGTCGACAATGCAGACCAAACAAACAAAAAAAGCCGAGGAATAGACAGCGATATCACAACAGAAATACAAAAGGCTACAGGAGCTTTCCACCCGTGTGTTACCGGGGCCCGAAAGGGGAGCAAAGAATAGTAACACTGTACCCTACCAGGCATGTCGTAAAAAGCGACTCAGTAGGGTTGGGCATGGGGCTGGTTACCCCATCCCGTAAAAAACTCTTTACCACAAAAACGTCAACAAACATGGACAAGTCAAATAAAGAATATAAATCAACTCAGCCGCCCAAGACAGAAGAAGGTCCTCTGGAAAGGAGGCTCATGAAGCAACCTAGAGAAAGCCAAAAGGAGTCTGGGTTGCCGACTAACCTTCTTTCGTCTAGGGAAATCTCCAGTATTGGCACCTGGAATGTTAGCACTCTGTGTGAACAAGGGGAAAATGCACAGGTAGCAGCAGAAATGAAAATTACAGGATTGATATCCTGGGTCTCTGCGAGACACGGTGGAAAGGCACAGAGAAGAGGAGATTGATCACAGGAGAAATGGTGTTGTACTCAGGACATGAGGAGGAAAGAGCCCACCACAGTGAAGGGGTGGCTCTTAAGCTGTCCAAGGAAGCACAGAAGGCACTTATAGAATGGGAAGCAATGGGACCCCGAATTATAACAGCAAGGTTTAAATCAGCCAAAAAGAAAGTAAATATAAACATTTTACTTACTTACTTAGTCGTTCCCCTTCTACCGTGAGGTGGAGAGGTTTGGAAGAGAGAGCGCCAGACTATCCTATCGGCTGTCTTCCTCCTGGCCTGGTTCCATTCTAGTCCTCGGTCCTTCAAAGAGTGTTTAATGTTGTCCTCCCAGCGGACTCTGGGTCGTCCTGGGGGTCTGGATCCCTGGATATTTGTTTCACATGCTTGTCGTGGTAGCCGATCTTCTCCCATTCTGCAGACATGGCCAAACCATCTTAGTTGGGACTGTTCTACTTGGGTCTGCAGGGGGTGGGATTTTATGCCTTGACGTATCGTCTGGTTGCGGACCATGTCTCTGCTTGTTACTTTAACTACATTCCTCAGATACCTCATTTCTGAGGTTTGGATCTGGCTTTTGTGGGTTGTAGTCATTGCCCATGACTCGCATCAATATGTCAAGACTGGGACATAGGTGCAGCGGTATACAGCCATCTTCGTTTTCTTACCAACCTCTCTCTTGTTGAGGAATCCTTGATTTATGGCCTGAAACAGTCTCCCAGCTGCTGCTTTTCGAGTGGCCAACTCTTCTTTGATGCCTCCATCTCGGTCTAAAATATCTCCGAGTTATTTAAAGTGGTCGACCTGCTCCAGGACCTGTTCTCCCAGCTTAATCTGATGTCTTCTTTCTTCTCGTGATATCACCATGGATTTTGTTTTAGAGCTGCTTATGACCATCCCTCTCTTCTCCAGCTCTTCCTTCCAGACTTGCAGGCTGGATTGGAGATGTGCCTCTGATTTAGCAATCAGAGCAACATCGTCAGCAAATGCCAGCTCTGAAATACAGAACTGTCTCATCTTCCAGTACCACACTGAATACTTTCTTGTTCTCTCCTTACATGCCTTGATGACATCGTCCATGAGGAGTATGAAAAGATAAGGTGACAGGATATCACCTTGTCTTACACCAGTGGCGGTCCTGAACTCTTCTGACTTATGGTTTGCTGTCCTCATATAATTTCTGCAAGACTTGTAGAAGCTCTGTATAGCATGAATCAAAGGTGCTGGAATGTTCTTCCTTGCCGAACAGTCCCAAAATTTGCGCCAGGGGACCCTGCCAAATGCCGTTTCCAGATCAATGAAACAAAGACAGTGTCGTGAGAAATTCTAATCCACATATATAAATTAAAAAGTAAAGGTACAGCCTAACACATAAATTCAATAAAAGGAAAGAAGAATGGTAAAGAACAGTGCTGTCACAATGACTGTACTCGAGATCCCCCTTTTTATGCTTCGTCTGCATATTCTCACGCTTTCACGTTGATAGTAAAGCCTACTGCATCAATACACGCTTTCTACAATAACACTGTACTGCATTTCTAAGAAAAACCTTGAGATACGCAGGCTGATTAATGACCTAAATTAATACTAGCATTAATTACACTACGTTACCATAGACGAACGGACAGATGGACTTAGGATAGAAAGAAAGGGTGGGCTGAAAGCCGGGACGCATGCAACACTAACACGCGTCTCGCTATACAATTAATGCCATCACGCGTGTAAGGCCACAAGCACTAACTTTTTTCAAATCGACAGTGATAAAAAACACTACCCATACGAGAGTTAGGTTTAAAAACCTGAAAAATGCTTATTAGGAAATATGACATTATACTGGTTTACGTTTGAAAGCATGACAGTACAGCAGACACCATAAAGTTTGGAAGTGAGGAGGTGGCAACAGCACGACTATCCTAGAAGAAAATACATATTTTGAACGCAGCCTCTTGGCCCCATTAAATTTATATATTTGGGTTCCTTAGGACTTGCTGACAAAGAATATGTTAAACGTTACGCAAATAGTCTAGGAATTAACAAATTATAGCCAAAAGAAAATAGTGAGGGTGTCAGACAACACTAAATAATAATCGCACAGTGGCATGTTTTGGAACCACTATTTTACGAGAAATGGGCCACCATGTAAAATCCTATTTGATTGGATAGAAGTAAATGTAAGGCTAAACACGATTAGTCGGGCTACAAATACTATTTTTTGTTGTTAGGGGAGACGGAAGGAAGGGTACTTTTTTTTCAAACGCTTGTGTAAACATGGCTCGATTGGTTAGACCCGCCAATATATGCAATTAGGAGCGTCAGTTCAGTGCCACATTTTTCAAATAAACTTACTAAAGCAACAGTGCGTTGAGAGCCAGTGCATATTTTTCTAAATAAAAGCCTGGGACATCGGCAGATCGAAATTGTGCTATATTCATTGCCAGTCAACGTAACTGTGTATTATTTCCATGAATTGTGGTAAGCTTGATATATTCAATATCTTTTTAATGAAAATTGAATGTAAATTGATAATTTATGTCTGTATATGTGTGTGGTTCAGTAGCGAACATGAGGCAAGGCCTATATAGTGCTCCAACCTGAACAGAAGGTGTCGGAGAAAAGTAAAACTGCATGGAATTGCCAAACAGTACACTGACACCTATCTTATTGACTAGAAAGAACTAATGCTGGAATTGCAGAGGCGTGGTAACCATTAGGGAGGAGTATACTGGTGTAAATTGTTTCAGATGAAGCTGACAGTTGGCCTACCGCTCTGAACTCAGTGTTTGTTATGTATTGTGTTCAGTCTGGAAATAGATTATAAATTAGTTCTGAAATAGGAGGTACAACCTTCTTGTTTCAGGGACCGTGGTCCTAAAGTTATTGAGCAGCACCTGGTCTGAGCTTTGCTGAATCTAGAGGCTGACAGCATACTCCTGGGTCCAGATAGCGACCAGTGAGGTGTCTCCAGAACACAGGGAAGCTATCGAGCAGAGGAGTCTTTTCCTGCCGCCATCACGAAAGATAAGCTTCTGTGGCCAGAGGAGCTCAACATTATGTGTCCCCCTCTAAAATTGACATTATAGTAAAACAGAGGGTCAATACATTGTTTAAATTGATAGGAACTGTGAAGTTTTCCCCATACTATTTCCAAGATAAACAAACACTTGAAGTCATGATGACAAATAACAACATAGCTTGAAAAACAAAACCAGTATTACCTCATAGTACTACTACACAACTGACACACTTAGGATAATACTATTACAATATGTCACTACAAGGTTCATATTTATAAATTATGTACATATAAATTGTGATTACATTTGATTGTGATTCCTGGTTCACTGTGTAGTTGAATCAGGATATCTATTAGTGAAAGTAATTAATACACATATATTTGAAACTTTACCATTGACTCATTTAAGATAGTCTTATAGAGTGTTAAATGTGTGTGAGTGTCACAGTGTTGTCAAGTGTTGTGGAATAAATTAAATTGTTTATCTGTCTGTTGTTGTTGTGACTTACACTTCATCATTTACATAACCCTAGACATTCAACGTAGTCATCACAATATTCCAGAATAATTCTGACTGAGGTATAAATGTGGTAGCAAGTAAGGTTATCTGTAAAACACTACACCTATTAGATACAGATACCTTCACAGCTGATCTCAGTCAGTACACTAAGTCCCCTATAAGTATTTATATCATCCCACTTTACCACATATATTGGGGTCTCGCTCCCGGGATTTTGAATCTTTCCCTATTATAAATATTGGGGGTAATTCACTTCAGGGAATAATAAAAATTTTAAAAGGTATCCTTGGGTGGAATTAAATAAGGTTGAGCTCTCAGTGCCTGTGGTGTCCTTGGATAAGTAATTACAGATTGTATTGTTTAGTTAGACATTACATACATTTACCTGTTAGAAAATGGCCGACTTGGCAAAATTTCGATCTGCTGCTGTGCAGACTGCAAAAGAGTTAGGAATGGACGGGCAAATTATGATTGCTTATGTCACTGCTGAATGTGACAAATATATTGAACGGGAAGAAAGAAGATTAGAAAAAGAGGCCGAAAGAAAGTTAGAGGCTGAAAAGGAAATTAAGAAGTTACAATTTGAGGCTGAGGCTGAGACTAAGAGGTTGCAGATTGAGGCTGACAAAGAGGCTAAAGCATTGGAGGCAAATAAGGAGATTAAAAGGCTCCAATTAGAAGAACAAAAGGCAGAAAGAGAAGAGAAGAAATTGGCTGCAGAAAGAGAGGAAAGAAGATTGGCTGCAGAGAGGGAAGCAGAAAGAGAGGAAAGAAGATTGGCTGCAGAGAGGGAAGCAGAAAGAGAGGAAAGAAGATTGGCTGCAGAGAGGGAAGCAGAAAAGGAGGAGAAGAGATTACAAAGGGAACATGAGTTACGACTAAGGGAGTTTGAGTTTCAAGGCCATGCTCCTGAAAATGGTGCCAGTCCCTTTACTTCTGATGCCACTGCTAGTCAGGGAGCCGCAACCTCAGCTATGAATTTTCATTTAGATCATTTTGTTGAGAAAGAGGACGATATTGAGAGATATCTAAATAGATATGAACTATTAGCTACCACATATGGGTTAGAGAGAGAAAGGTGGAGCTTAAAGTTATCTCAAGGGCTTCGTGGGGCAGCTTATGAAGTTTTTGCCAAAATGAACAGAGGTGATCAAGAAAATTATGACATGCTAAAGCAGGCTCTTTTGTTAAGATATGAAAAGAACGCAGAATTTTATAGAAAAAAAATTTAGGAATGCTAAACTACTGTCAGGTGAAACCTATCACCAGTTCTCTGCACGGTTAGAGACATACTTGGAGAAATGGACTTCTCTGGGAAAAACCCAAGATCTTAAGGAAATGGTCCTTATAGAACAATTAAGAGAGTCCATGGCTCCAGACCTGAGAAAGTTTCTCATGGAACAAGGTGCAGAGAGGCTGGGTGAGTTGCTAAATGTTGCAGAAAGGTATCAAGCGGCTCAGGCAGAGGTATCAGGTAATAAAAAGAAACAGGTGGATAATTTTAGGGCACCACAGAACTTTAATAAATTTGATCCTAGAGATCAAAACAAAGGTAAGCACCAGTTTGATAGGCCACGGTATGACAATAAAAATAAAACCCCACAATTCGATGAAAGGAAATATGATGAAAGAAAATCTTTCAACCAAGGAAAGAGATGGTGTAAAAATTGTAAGATGAACAATCATGACACTGACCATTGCAGAAGGAACCCTATAGTTATGGCCACCCTTCAGGTCAGGTCGACCTCAAGAAAGGAGGAGGATATTATGTTAGATACCACTCCAGAAGAGATGAGGAAGGCACAGGCTGGGGATAAGACCCTCAAGCCTTGTTTCAGGAAATTGTCAACTTGTCATACAACTCCAGGCAAGGGAGATTTTTACATGAAAAACAAGTTGATGTATAGGAAGGCCGGAACTAGATCCAATGGTCACGGACAGCTGGTTCTTCCAAAGAGATATAGGGCAGACTTAATAAGGAGCCTACATGTGAAACCAGATGGGGACCATGAGAAAATTGGTACCATCATCCAAAAGGTGGCTCACAATTATTATTGGCCCAAAGCAAGATGGGACATTGAGAATTTTGTAGAAAGGTGTAGCATAGCACATGAGGGAACACCCACAAGTGGGAACATTGATCAGGACCTGGACACGCCACGGGGCAAAATTAGGCCTGAAAATACGAAGAGAAATAAATTTGATAAAGTGGACCAAATGGAATGGGAAGCCCCTTTTCACGGACAAGCTTCAATTAACTGTTTTACAATGGCCACTATGCAGAGAGTGCAAAAAGATGTCTTACCCCAGGATAAGCCGAAAATCCCTCAATCGGACTTAAACAAACTGGAGGAAGAAGATGTAGAGAGGAAATCTCTCATCAAGAATTCTAAGTGGGGAGAAAGCCCCAAGAGAAAAATTGGTAGCGGTCGTTTTGTGAATGATAATTCTGGGAAGAAAAATCATCACTATAGAGCTTCGAGTGGAAGAGACCATACCGGTGCATGGACAAATAGGTCCACAAAATTAAAGGTCCATATGTAGCTCTGTTAAGAACGTGGACTGATGAAAAGGCAGAGGAAAATATTACATCCTCATACCAATATGTGAATGAGCTGACCACTCGTTTAAAAAACTGGCTGGAAACTTGCCAATGAAAATTTGAAACAAGCCAGGAAGAAACATGCTGCCTATTATAACAGGAAAGCTAAAGACAGAGATTTGGCTGTGGGAGAGAAGGTACTGCTTCTTCTCCCCGGTAGTCAGAATAAGTTACAAATTGGATGGCAAGGTCCATATACAGTTCTAGAGAAGGTGTCTAGAACCAATTATAAGATAGATAAGAAGGGGAAAGAAAAAATCTATCATGTGAATCTCCTGAAGAAATATTTGGAAAGAGAAAATCAGGAAGAGACACACTTGTTGACCTTGTCCATTGCCATGGAAATGAAAAAGGAACCACTTTCATCATTTGAATATCCATTACATCCCTGTGAGACAGCGGCACAGGTGAAAATCAGTACACATTTAACGAAAAATCAGAAAGAGAGTGTGCAACAGGTTCTAGATAATCATACAGAGGTGTTAACAGACCGACCGGGGCATACAAACTTATTGGAATATGATATGAAGCTGATAGACCCCACACCTGTCTGTATGAAACCCTATTCGATTCCTTTTGCTAAGGAGAAAGCTTTGAAGGAAGAGATAGACTATTTGTTGAAGGAAGGAATTATTTCACACAGTGAATCTTCGTATAGTTCCAGTGTTGTACTCTTAAGGAAACCCTCTGGAGAACATAGACTCTGTATAGATTACAGGAGACTGAATGCTATTACAGAAGGACAGGTGGATCCATTGCCGGATACAAATCAGTTGTTTGCCAGACTAAATAAAGCTAAATATTTCTCAAAAGTGGATCTGAGTAAAGGATACTATCAGATTCCAGTAAAGCCTGAGGTTAGACCATACCTAGCTTTTAGTACATCAGAGGGACACTATGAGTTTAACAGATTGCCATTTGGATTGAAGAATGCGCCTAGTGTCTTCTCTAGAATGATGAGAAAATTATTGGACCCTCTGAATAATCCATGCATCACAAATTTCATGGATGATATCCTTATAGCCACAGAAACATTTGAGGAACACATTGACTCTCTGAACATGCTGTTTAATCGACTTAGAGAAGCGAATTTGACAGCCCGACCAACCAAATGTTGTGTTGGATGTAAAGAATTAGAGTTCTTGGGACACACAGTTCATCAGGGAAACATGACCCCTGACCCCAAGAATTTAGAGAAACTAAAGAAAGCCCCGAGACCACAAACCAAGAAAGACGTGAGATCCTTTGTCTCATTATGTGGTTTCTACCAAAAGTATATCAAAAACTTTAATTCCATATGTGCACCGTTAACTGATTTGACACGTAAAGGACATCCAGATCGAATTACATGGACTCCACAATGCGAATTCGCTTACCAGGAATTGAAGGAAAAGCTCACAAGTAAACCTATTTTGAAATTACCTGACTTAGGTCAAGAATTCATTGTAAGGACGGATGCCAGTAATATTGGGTTAGGTGCAACTCTGCTACAGAAATCAGATGCATTGGATGGGGAATTAAGCCCAGTGGCATATGCTAGCAGAAAGTTGAATAAAGCTGAAACCAATTACTCAACTAGCGAAAAAGAATGTCTTGCAGTAATATGGGCGATAAAGAAATTCAATATTTATCTGTATGGGAAGGCATTTAAGTTGCAAACGGATCACAAACCCTTGTCGTTTCTAGCGCAGGCTAGACATGAAAATTCTAGATTACTCCGTTGGTCATTACTGATGCAGCCATATGAGTTTAGCATAGAGTATATAAGTGGAAAAACAAATCTGGGAGCGGATTTTTTAAGCCGCCATCCGTGTGATGAGAATCACCCTAAGCCCCAGGAAAGATAATAAATTTCTCTATGTGTATATAGAATTATAGACTGACATATAACGTCTGTTTCAAGTGGGGAGAATTTGTCGTGAGAAATTCTAATCCACATATATAAATTAAAAAGTAAAGGTACAGCCTAACACATAAATTCAATAAAAGGAAAGAAGAATGGTAAAGAACAGTGCTGTCACAATGACTGTACTCGAGATCCCCCTTTTTATGCTTCGTCTGCATATTCTCACGCTTTCACGTTGATAGTAAAGCCTACTGCATCAATACACGCTTTCTACAATAACACTGTACTGCATTTCTAAGAAAAACCTTGAGATACGCAGGCTGATTAATGACCTAAATTAATACTAGCATTAATTACACTACGTTACCATAAACGAACGGACAGATGGACTTAGGATAGAAAGAAAGGGTGGGCTGAAAGCCGGGACGCATGCAACACTAACACGCGTCTCGCTATACAATTAATGCCATCACGCGTGTAAGGCCACAAGCACTAACTTTTTTCAAATCGACAGTGATAAAAAACACTACCCATACGAGAGTTAGGTTTAAAAACCTGAAAAATGCTTATTAGGAAATATGAAATTATACTGGTTTACGTTTGAAAGCATGACAGTACAGCAGACACCATAAAGTTTGGAAGTGAGGAGGTGGCAACAGCACGACTATCCTAGAAGAAAATACATATTTTGAACGCAGCCTCTTGGCCCCATTAAATTTATATATTTGGGTTCCTTAGGACTTGCTGACAAAGAATATGTTAAACGTTACGCAAATAGTCTAGGAATTAACAAATTATAGCCAAAAGAAAATAGTGAGGGTGTCAGACAACACTAAATAATAATCGCACAGTGGCATGTTTTGGAACCACTATTTTACGGGAAATGGGCCACCATGTAAAATCCTATTTGATTGGATAGAAGTAAATGTAAGGCTAAACACGATTAGTCGGGCTACAAATACTATTTTTTGTTGTTAGGGGAGACGGAAGGAAGGGTACTTTTTTTCAAACGCTTGTGTAAACATGGCTCGATTGGTTAGACCCGCCAATATATGCAATTAGGAGCGTCAGTTCAGTGCCACATTTTTCAAATAAACTTACTAAAGCAACAGTGCGTTGAGAGCCAGTGCATATTTTTCTAAATAAAAGCCTGGGACATCGGCAGATCGAAATTGTGCTATATTCATTGCCAGTCAACGTAACTGTGTATTATTTCCATGAATTGTGGTAAGCTTGATATATTCAATCTTTTTAATGAAAATTGAATGTAAACTGATAATTTATGTCTGTATATGTGTGTGGTTCAGTAGCGAACATGAGGCAAGGCCTATATAGTGCTCCAACCTGAACAGAAGGTGTCGGAGAAAAGTAAAACTGCATGGAATTGCCAAACAGTACACTGACACCTATCTTATTGACTAGAAAGAACTAATGCTGGAATTGCAGAGGCGTGGTAACCATTAGGGAGGAGTATACTGGTGTAAATTGTTTCAGATGAAGCTGACAGTTGGCCTACCGCTCTGAACTCAGTGTTTGTTATGTATTGTGTTCAGTCTGGAAATAGATTATAAATTAGTTCTGAAATAGGAGGTACAACCTTCTTGTTTCAGGGACCGTGGTCCTAAAGTTATTGAGCAGCACCTGGTCTGAGCTTTGCTGAATCTAGAGGCTGACAGCATACTCCTGGGTCCAGATAGCGACCAGTGAGGTGTCTCCAGAACACAGGGAAGCTATCGAGCAGAGGAGTCTTTTCCTGCCGCCATCACGAAAGATAAGCTTCTGTGGCCAGAGGAGCTCAACATTATGTGTCCCCCTCTAAAATTGACATTATAGTAAAACAGAGGGTCAATACATTGTTTAAATTGATAGGAACTGTGAAGTTTTCCCCATACTATTTCCAAGATAAACAAACACTTGAAGTCATGATGATAAATAACAACATAGCTTGAAAAACAAAACCAGTATTACCTCATAGTACTACTACACAACTGACACACTTAGGATAATACTAATACAATATGTCACTACAAGGTTCATATTTATAAATTATGTACATATAAATTGTGATTACATTTGATTGTGATTCCTGGTTCACTGTGTAGTTGAATCAGGATATCTATTAGTGAAAGTAATTAATACATATATATTTGAAACTTTACCATTGACTCATTTAAGATAGTCTTATAGAGTGTTAAATGTGTGTGAGTGTCACAGTGTTGTCAAGTGTTGTGGAATAAATTAAATTGTTTATCTGTCTGTTGTTGTTGTGACTTACACTTCATCATTTACATAACCCTAGACATTCAACGTAGTCATCACAATATTCCAGAATAATTCTGACTGAGGTATAAATGTGGTAGCAAGTAAGGTTATCTGTAAAACACTACACCTATAAGATACAGATACCTTCACAGCTGATCTCAGTCAGTACACTAAGTCCCCTATAAGTATTTATATCATCCCACTTTACCACAGATAGATCTCACTCTTATACTCAAGGGCCTTTTCACTCAGCTGTCGTAGTGTGAAGATTAGGTCTTGAGTACTTCGGTTTGCTTTAAACTGTAATCTTTATTACTCGTGATTTCATTTATAACCTTGCATTATCTTTTGAAGTCCACATTGCCTCGTGATAAATCTGGGAAACACATATGGTTTCATCAAAATCAGACACCTGGGCACAGTACAATTTCTGTGGACTATTGCTAACTTTGAGGATGGCGCGGCTGACACAAAAGATTAGTCTAAGCCGTGTTTAAACAAAATACGGCCACCATCACGCACGATACAATGGTCACGCAAACAATGAACTCCGTGAGCGTGACTTCAAAGGCCCTCGACGCTGAACAACAACCTTTGTTTCCAGATGAGAGACGACGGTCATTGCGCACGACGAAGGGACTTGTTAGCCGTCATGCAAGAGACAAGGGACAGCCAGATTTGTGACAGTTAGAGGACGGGCGGGTTTTCTAGCCGACCAATCAGCACACACCGCGCGGTCTGGCCAAGACTGACAGGCAACGCAAACGAAAGTTGGTGGCGAATTGCCCAACCCACTTTTAGACGGACAGGAGGCAAGAGAGATCCAAGGTCTGGGTTGTAAGATGCACACCTGGTAATTGGTTGAGGGGAGGAGTTAGATTATCTCGGACACCTGCAATTAGTTCAGTGTGGATAAAATAATTCATACATGTGGTGTATTGTGTTCTTAATGGATTTTGTGAAGGGAAAAGAAGGTCAGTAGATCTTATAAAGGTTATTAATACTTATTCTTTAGTTATTTATCTTAGCCGTCTAGCTAAATGTGCGAAAGCTAGTTTTTCAATTAATTCTTTTACTACATGACTAAATAAAATCAGAAGATTTTTCTCCAAGATGATAGGTTGATAGTAAGTAATTAATAGTTCATACTTCACCTTCATCTAGCTTGTTAAATCATCATCACAGTCTTCCATGCGCACACACTCTCATGCACAATATAGTTAACATCATTAGAATTGAACTCATAGAAAGCAATAGTGAAGAGTAGTATAAATGAAAGTCGACCAGTGATATTAAGTGTGAAAACTTACGAAGACTTTTGTGTGCCTTCAGTCCATCAGAAGTCGGAGTCTACACGCTACGTGTCTGACGTCTAACCAGAAAAAAAGTTATCAAAACGGACATTTGGCTAGCAGAATTCGCCATAGGACATCCTTCATTCCTCAATTAAAAAAGAATATTTCGCGCCCACGATTAAGACGGTGGACGCAGCATTTTTCGTCACCTTATATCACGTGCGCACAAGTTCAATACATAGTTATATAAAGTTCAAATCACTCGAAAGCTTACTACATTAGTCAATCTAAAGCTCACAGTTGATTGCTTATTTAAATATCAAGTTCAGCTCCATCGAAAACTTACTACATGAATCAAGCTAAAGCTCACAGTTGATTACTTATATCAAGTTCAGCTCCATTGGAGGCTTACCCTCTGAAGTCAAGCTAAAGAGCTATAAAGTTGAATCTCATATTTATACCAAATGCTGCTCACCCCAAAGCCTATTTCATGAATCGCGATTACATACTCAAGTTAATGAGTCTACATATCAAGAACATTTCGTGAAGATATCCAATCTCGCCAGTACCCTTCGGAGATTAGAAAACAGACATTTTCGATACTATAACTGTTAACTGTTGGCCAACGCTACAGAGATATTGTCAAACAGTGAATGACTGTATATCGTTCACGTTCTCAGTGCAACAAACTTTTTCATCAGAACGTCCTCGACTTAGAGATACCCCACTAGACATAACTTATAACAACTTGGGACATTATATGCATACATGTGAATCATCCTACCCGGGAAGCATTTAGAGACACATGGACTGTGTAGATTACTCACCATTTTGGTAACACGTATCTTATCACATCATCATCATTTCGCTTTACACAAGCTCATTCGTCTATTTAATGAACTACAATATTAATATCTCATCTGTGTGTTTTTGTGTGAATCGTCTTTTACCATCATCACGTTCTAACCACTACTAACCCTATATGTGTAGATACTTAATTAATAAACCCACTAATCGTTTGATCATTATCTAGTTTGTTAATGTATCACTCGTGCTGTCGGCGTTAAATATTTACATATAGGTAAATTTCTACACTCAGATGACGTTGGGGGCTTTTTCTGTTACGGGATCTAAGGGCAGAAGCTAAGGTCGTAAAGAAACAGACATCTTTCCATAATTCACTAGAAAACACTGTCCAGTGGAAAGCATTCGCATTCTCTTCTTCTTGTCCTTATCTCGGATAGGTCTCTATCCTTTCTTAACGAGCCAATTTCTGGAGACCTTCTACCTAATATCTCATAGTCTATTCCTGGCGAAAACTACTGTCGTAGTTGCCCCAATACTCACCACATGACAACCCGCACCGCGTAATGACAGTCACCCTGGTACGCAAAACCTTCTTGTAACGCGTCACCAGGGAAAATTCTCTGGTTAGTATAAGATTGTTTTCTGTGTTTTCTGTGCATGTGTTAGACACCTGTGGCCTATTCTTACTATATATTCAGTCTACCTCTGTCTCTAAACTGATTTCAGTGCTGACACTCCTGTCGTGAGAATGTAGAGATTTCTGTGCAAGTTTGCCTTACTTTTAGAGTGGGAAATTCTTCATAAATCTCGCCATCACAGGTTAACTCCGACTGAGTTACAGGAAACTCTAAGCCATCGGCCTGATTTGCCTTCCTGGAAAGGCCGGATTAAGCGGCTACCCTTTTTACCTTTGGATGTCCCCACCAAGAACAGTTATTTCCTCGACAACCTACTACGGGTTCATTCGAGTGATTTCCCTCGCTGTGAATATTTGTAACGCCACCTCGCAAAGAAAGTGGAGTGCCGATGCTCCTCTGGCGTCACCTTCATAGAGATACGTCGTCCATATTAGCACGCGCCTTCACAAGAGTGGCGGGCCTTAGCATAAGTGGATTGATTACATTCAACGCCTTTTAAACTGAGCGCTTTCATCATCACCCATTTAGATCCTGGATTCGCAGCCTACGTGTGCATTTTGAGTACTTTGCATCGGTCCTTGGAATTTCTTTCTTCCAGTGGTGGATTTACAGTGGGGTTATATTTTTTCACAGATTCGTCAGCAGAAACCGGGAGAAGAGAGGGTTAACATATCTCCTTCTGCTATCCGCCCACAAGCTGTAATTTAAGTGGGATATAACGCACGCATTTATTGTTGTTTCCGTAACTTCATTGTTTTTTTTACACAGACAGGGGTGTCAGCCCTATGCTAAAACCCCCAGCCTGGAGGACCAGGGTACCAGCGTTTGTCTGACCCCTACCCACACAGACCAGTCCAGCTTGGTTGAACCTACCAGGAGTAAAACTCCCACTGGCATAGCTTAGAGAAGGAAATGTCAAAATTGTCCTCTTTTCACACAACATGCCTAAGAAAAATTTACCGAATCTTTTGGCCAAATACCATCACTAACCAAGATCTGCTTACTCGTAGTAAGCAAGAGGACATGCACACCATCATAGCTGGCAGACGCTGGAGCTGGGTTGGTCATGTCCTCAGAAGAGACCCCGATGCCATCACAAGAACAGCTATGCTTTGGACCCCTGAATGAAAACGAAAGAGAGGCCGACCAAAAACAACCTGGCGGAGGACTGTGGAGGCTGAGATGCAAAGAATGAACTAGAGTTGAGGCACTGTACGAAGGATGGCCACCGACCGAGCAAAGTGGAATCAATTTGTTGTTGCCCTACAAGACGCCACTAGGCGTGATGGCTACTGACTGCTTTGACGTTCGGCGGCTAAGGATCAAAGAAGCAGAAGAAAGATACCGCACGCGTGCCAAAGAAGAAGGACTTGTGGGGAGGGAATTCAGAAAGTGGTTGGAAGGGGAGAGTTTGTATGAACTGTGGGGCAGGGACGTTAAGTGGAATTTATTAGCTGTGTTGCTGACAAGAAGAAGTCAGCGTATTATTTTGGATGTGTGCTGAAGCAATTAGTAGAAGAACATTTATCCTACATCTTGGGAGTTTAAATCTGGGTTGATTAGGCTCATTATTATTATTATTATTACGAGCCTTGGTTGTATCTTACATTGATACATGCATTTTGTTGGTTGATGTTTGTGATTTTGGTAAATTTCTTGTTTTGCCATAGTTTTTTGTTAATAAATTAGACCTCTAACTGTGGATCAGACGCTTTTACTATCTGTAATTGTACCTGTCACTATCTGTACTGGTACTTGTTTGTTTGTGGAGTCACTAACGTGTACTAAACCTTACTCCAAGTAAAAGAGAGAGGCAGAGTGACAGTAGTTGTGTAACATAGTCATTGAGTGGTATGAGGGAGAGTCAGTATCTGTTCTTTACTCCTGATAACTATAAGTCACTCAATCCACATTCAACACCATAACTCATCTATCTTCTCAGACCTCACTGAGACTTTTGTCTTGTCTCAGACTTCACATAGACCTCTTGTCTTGTCTCAGGCAGACTCTTGAAAACCACTCGTGAAAGGACTATCTTCATTGCACACGGATAACTCCATCATCAGTGCTCCGATCTCCTCCCTTAGATCTCACAAGGAGGAT
Organism: Oreohelix idahoensis; assembly: GCA_024509875.1. Lineage (NCBI taxonomy): Eukaryota > Metazoa > Mollusca > Gastropoda > Stylommatophora > Oreohelicidae > Oreohelix > Oreohelix idahoensis. Next base: position 12,205 of record JAMPIV010021041.1, on the reverse strand, counting down.
CTCAGAGCATTGCACGAACTCCGTAGCACCGGCGAGATTCCCAATGTGCGTATGCAGGAATCACACATTCAATAAATATTTCTGTGGTGGGTAGGTTTATAATTTTTACCTTTGGCCAGGGCACAACTTGCAAATGTTTTCGCCTTTATCCGAGAAGGCTAGGCATCCGATCTCACTACCCAGGAGTCCAGGGGGGAGTATGACATCAGTAGGGCCACTGGTTCTCAAACAAATTTCTATAACTTATATTCCCTCTACTGTGAATCGAACCTGGTACCTTTAGAATTCGAGGCGGACGCCAAACCTCTTAGCCGCCACGACTCCTAACTTATTACGTAAAACCGCGCAACGATATTTGATATGACAAATGTCACGTGATGGCCTTCAGAGCGTGTATACACTGCTTGGACAGCGCAGATTACTGTAATGTCCGCCGCATGGAAGACGGTCGCATCCCGAAAGATATCTTCTACGGACAACCGGCAGATGGCAAAAGAACAGTTGGGCGACCGCAGCTGAGATTCAAAGATGAAAGCAAGAGAGACATGACGTCATTGCACATAAATCCAGCAACACGGGAGAATGAAACTGCCAACTGCACCATGTGGCGCCACCTCAGTTTGGGCGAAAAGAAGCCCTCAAAGCAAGAATAAGAGAGGAGAAAACGTCACCAGGAGAATAAGCAGCTGAGGGCTATCACCTCAGGGGCGCATTCCCAGTCAGTTATGACAGAAGTGGCTATTATTAATGATGACAGTAAGCTCTGGTCGTATGCAGTCAGCAGTTGGTTTTTTTTATTTGGTGTATAGTTCTGGACTTGCTCCTGAAGATATCCTATCCTAAATACGGATATTAAATAGTAGAGATGATATAAATATCCTTGTTGTATTCGCAAGTAACTCCGCCTAGGCCGGTGCCAAGCCCGGCTGAAAAAGGAGGAGGGCGGCCTGCATGGAGGCCGTAAGGAGGCAGCCCCTCCACCATGCAAAGGCACAACAGGCCAATCACCTGTTTGCTTTAAACTTTTGATTACGAGAACTACAAGAAAGAAAACCGGACTGATTCTAAAGGCGACGAACTGGAACGGACTACGGACTACGACTTATGGAACTTGGAACACAAGAAGTATAAATGGGAAATGTGACGTATAATGGAAATATAGTCTACAGTATCCGACAGCCTTTCGTGACGTTCTAAGATTTGTTAACAAAGTCAAACATTTGACAGATTGCATTACTCACTTTTAATCCACGCCTCTTTTTCTTCAGACGTAAACAAACAGACAAATTACCAACTCCCGCGACCTGCCAGCATAACAGTAAGCTAGCTCTGGTTTGTTTACCTGAGTTCTCACGCGAGCGAATCTGTCAATCATCAAGATAGCAGACAGACGCAGGTGGGATAACACCGGATTTTTGAAGCAGTTGGACGGGCAAAAACATTTTCCCCCATGTACCCTTTGACCTTCAGATACGGGAGAAATCTCCGACGTCGATTAGCATTTCATCTCGAGACGCGAGAGATTTTGAAAGAAACCCCGTTATCGTAACGAGGGCCTTTGATGCTGATCAACCAGCGTTCGACGAGAGAAACGGTGGTCGGCTCAGAGGACCTTCATCTGGGCCACAGTTTCTGAATTCTTATAGTTCGCACGTTAATGCGAAATTAACACCATTAGGGATCAGAGAGCCAATGAATATATATAAAATGCGGTTCCTTAAACTCACTAATCAGTTGTCGCTCAGAATTTCGGATAATCTAAGCACGTTATTCTAGAACCATTGTGGGAGTGTGTTAATAGCATCTCGTGGGGATTGTTTCATTTCTGATTTGTGGTAATAGAAATGAGCATTTACGTGATTTAATGTGTTAAGTTTACCATTATAATTCACTGTAATATTATTCACTGTAATTATAATTCTAGCTTTAAAACTAGTGAAATAAATAACGCGTAGCTATTTTTCTTTGCCAGAGGTGCAGTTAGAATGTAATTTCCATCACCCGCTTCGCACCAGAAGATACGGTTTAGTTGACTGATTAAGTGTTAAGCGCGACTATAGTGACCGATAGGATTCACGTTTATTTCATGTCGTGTTTTATAGTAAGTGACTATTGTTATACCTTATGACTAAACTAACAGGCGCCGACAATAAATTAACTATTAACGACAGACGATATTTGTAAGTGCGCGTAGGGGTAATTAAACAATAGTTGACAATGTGAGCTGATCGTTAACGCGCGCGCAGAGGGGCGGGAAGGTGCATACCTTGATCCGAACCTGAAAGTGCAGCGCGGGCGAAAAGCTGACCGTACAGTTGTAAATAAAGTCACCGTGTGCCTTTTAACTTTAAGCAGGACTGCCGGAGCGGGAAAGAGATCGTCTTGTCCCCGTCCGTGTACATATAGAATAGTTGCATTTCTTTTTCATAATGTCTTGTTTATTTCTCGCAGACCTGACAGAGCGGCCAACGGTTTTTTCTTTATTATTGTCTCCAGTTACTGATTGGATTTATGTTGCCTTCTTCGTGGCTTACGAGTCCCCAAGTTCAGTTGTGAACAGGACTGGCTAAAAGACAATTAAACATTTAACTATTAAGTTTAACTGGACTATCAATACCCAGATGTATTTTTTCCAATTTATCAGCCCACGGGAATGGTATATGAAATAATATCAAGATCTGACTTTTGACAGTCGTAGCACCGGATTTGTCCAGAAAGTTGCGCTGTTTCAAAATCGGCACTCACCAGAGAGCCAGCCGATAGGATTTACCAATCAATCAATTACCATCATCAGTAACAATTTTTTAGCAACTAGCTGTGTCCAAATACTAGAAGTATTTTGTTTTCTATTCTTTGCTGTGAACACAAGATCTCGATTTTTTCTACATTTAACTATTCGAGGTGACATTATTGATCCAGGAGTACACCACCAAACTTTGCGTACACCTTATAAAGTTATCGTCAAGGCTGGACTGGGGCCAAATTTGGCACTGAACACTGACATTATCAATATCGATAAATATATTCATTAACTGTATATCCCAGGAAATATCACCAAGATTAGGTAAGGAGCGAGAGCGTGGCTACGTATGACAGAGAGAGAGATTGAATATTTTCTTGTTACGGTAGCTTGTAACAAACTGGTTATTTTGCTTTTAAAATTGTTTACTTTACGGAGTGGCACTTATTAGGAACTTTGTTTTTCTTTACTGTCTATACTGTAACCTAGTGTTAAACCTTTGACCTTCGGGGTTATTAACTTGTTGAGTTCTTATCTTCTCAATGAGGGGAGGGACAGTTGGAAAAAAAAACACACACCCACACAAATAGTAATACGTCTTACAAGGAGAAGGACAAGAAAAACCTACGTTGCGGCCACAAGGCCTTCGTCAGGGACAGACAAACAAGAGACAGGAGGGAAAGAAAATGAGAATTAAGTAGAGAACATGAAACTATAAAAATAAGAGAAAAAAATCCCTTAATATTAAGTCCAGTCACATGTGATACAAGATGGCTGCCACTAAACCGGAAAGAGGAAGTTGATAGTACATTAAAAATAAGAAATAATGAAAACAAGGACTGGAAAAGAGTGAGAAAAAAGTAATCAATAAATAATAAATAAAATAAAAAATAATAAATAAAATATAAATAAATAAATAATAATAATTAATAAATTTAAAACAAATAAATAAATAATAATAAGTAAATAAATAAATAAATAAAATTATTAAATTAAAAAAATGGTAATTAAAAAAAAAAAAAGGGTGATCGCATCAAAGTAGAAAGTAATAATACAACTGGGACTCGATAGAGAAAGGCGTCTCAGACAAAAGAATGTTGGGTATTCAAACCGTGTGGTTTGAGGCAACCCATAAGATGGATGAGGCGTTGTTCCTGGCGAAACCGACTGTTGGCGTCCGAGGAACAGTATCTGATGGCTGTCACCTGGATGTCAGTGGCACCGTGGTGGTCAGGGCCATTGAAGTGGATGGCCACAGGTGTGGAATTAAACTGAGAGATGTCATAGAGGTGTCTGCAGAATCGGTCGCCCAGTCGTGTGCCCGTTTGGCCGATGTACGTAATGGTGCAACGTTTGCATATAATAGCATAAATGATGTTGCGTGACTCACATGTGAAGCCATGGGTGATGGTGAACTTGGCGTTAGGGAACGAGACTGAACGTGTTTCGATTACATACTGACATGTCTTACATCGTGTACGGTTACATGGTTTGGTTCCAAAGTGGCCATCGTTGACGGTTTTCAAACGGCTGTGGACTAGGAGGTCCCTCAAATTTTTGTCCCGTCTATATGCCAGCAAGGGTGGTTCACTAAATGCTTCCCGCGACACTGGGTCAGCTTGGAGGAGAGGTAGGTGGCGAAACAGGATCCTTTTGACAGCAGTGCTGTGAGGGTGATAGGTCATTATGAGGGGAGGGCACAGGTATTCTGTTATTTTTCTATATATGTAATTCTGATGTACAGTAGAACTCCATTTATCCGAACCCCAATTATCCGAACATCCAATTATCCGAACACTTTTTCGAGAAAAAAAAATCAGGTGCCACCAGTCATGTTAGACTATATTTTTGAATCTTTTGATGCTGCAAGCTTCAAATGTGTGCGAACAATTTGTAGAGGATGGAAAGGGCTAATGGTCGGTCGCTTACGTACAGGAAGTCAGTTAAATCATAAAGTCAGTTAATATCTGGTTTACCAATCTGGTGTACGTGTGCGTTCTAGGCAGTACACTGGTTAAACAGACAGTTCAACTTAAAATAATTGTGTCTGCTACTACAGCAGAATAATTTTGGTGTGCAAGTATTTCTCTGTGCGATATGGCATCTTCCAGAAGGCCTAAAACATATAAAAGGAACCGCAATGTTTTGTCAATTGAAACGAAAACAGAAATTATCAAGAGACTAGGAAAAGGTGAAACTGTGTCTTCACTTGCGAGGATTTTCAATGTTGGGAAAGCTACCGTCTCTGACATCAAAAGTAACAAGGATAAAATTATGAGTTTTGCATCGAAATTGGATAGTGAAAATGGGTCGAAGAAACGTAAACCATGAGAAATGCGAAAGATTTGAAATTGGAAGAGGCTTTGTATACATGGTTTGTGCAAAGAAGAAGCAAAGGGGAAACTATCTCTGGCTCTCTATTGTGTGAAAAGGCACTTTAGTTCAACAATCAACTTGATTGTCCTCCTGACTTTAAGGCAAGCCAGGGATGATGGTTAGGAAACTAAAAATCTCGTCATGGCATACGAGAATTGGAGATTCAAGGGGAATCTTTATCTAGCGATGCAACTGCCGCTGAAAATTTTAAAGAAACATTCTTGGCTTTTTTGGAAGAAGAAGGTTATTCACTCGATGATGTGTATAATGCCGATGAGACTGGCTTATACTCGAAATCATTGCCTCAAAAATCACTTGCATCTCAGCGCGAAGCAGCTTCCTCTGTGTTTAAAAAGTGCAAAGAGAGAGAGAGTAACAATTGTGGTAGCCGCGAATGCCAGTGGAAGTCATCGTTTACCGGTGCTAATGATCGGTAAAGCCAAAAAACCACGTTGTTTAAAGAATGTGACATGTCTCCCATTGTGCTACAAAGCACAGAAGAGTGCTTGGATGAATAGTGAAATATTTCTTGATTGGTATACAAATCAGTTCATCCCAAATGTGAAGAGGTTGAGAGAACAAGAAAAGAAAACTGGAAAAGTAATTCTTCTACTGGACAATGCACCATCTCATCCAGAGACGGATACATTGAATGCAGTTGATGCAAATTTTAAAGTAATTTTTCTGCCTCCCAATGTAACAGCACTGATTCAACTAATGGATCAGGGTGTTATAGCAAAGCTTAAAAAGATGTACAAGAAGGAAGTCCTGAGTCGTTTATTGTTGGCTGAAGATGAAGAAAGTATGGTGGCGTTTTCCAAAAAGCTTAATCTCAAAGACTGCTGATATATGTTTGCTGATGCTAGGACCACCCTGTCACAAGATAATCTCAACAAGGCTTGGAATAGATTGCTTGGGAAAAAAGGAGGAAATGAAACTACTGTAGTGGACACAAATGATGATTGTATAAATGAAGTTGTGGAACTGTCTCAAGCAATGCCCGGATTTTCGGCCTGTGACAAAGATGATGCACACATGTGGCTAGAAGATGATAAGGATTCTGGTTTTCAGTTTTTGAATGACGAAGAAATTTTGTGTTTTGTGCAAGAAGAAAACCAAATACATGTAGTGACCGATGATGAAGACACCTCAGAAGTACATGATGTACTTGTAGATTATGAAGAAAACCCAAAACGTCGACCAAGTCCTGAAGAGGCCTTTATAGCACTAGAAACAGCGATGGCTTGGTACGAGCGAGAAGATGACAGCTGTGCTACACAGCTTCTGCTGTTGAAGAGAATGCGGGACTTAGCAGCCAAAAGGAGACTATCCAGTTTGGTGCAAAAGAGGATTCCTCATTATTTTAAAGAGTGGGTTACATCTGTACAAGTACATGTACACGTAAGTTGCGCCTGGCTTTGAATCATTTGTAATGTTATTTTGAAAACATTTCTCTTTCTTAAAAAAAAATAATTAATACAAGTAGTACATGCACTGCAGTGTAATGAAAGATTTTGGTGATACAGTGATCTAATACAGTGTGGGTATTATTATTACAGTACAAGTAAATATGTTTTATAGTGTAATTTCCTTGTGATGGTTAATTATTTTTAGAAATATGTGTACATGTAACTCGATACATTATGTAATCCAATTATCCGAACATTTGATTATCCGAACGATGCTCGGTCCCATGGGGTTCGGATAAATGGAGTTCTACTGTATTTGATCTTTCTTTTAGATATTCGATGTTGTAAAGTTTAATGATAATAAACTACAAACAAACTAAACTGTGTGTGTTGGTCAGACCCATACCCATTTAACCATAGTTTTTTCACGTTTGTGTGTCTCGTTGTCACATAGCTGTGTGTGAGTGCGTAGATAAACATATATTACTAAATATAGGGAGGTGCACGATTGTATCATACTAAATTGTAGTCGTATAGATAGGCTGGACTAGAGAAACTACTCAGTCCAGAGACAGATCTTCTGCTTAAACTATCCACTCGTGAAAAATCTATTTTTTTACATCTTTACTTCTCATTTATTATTACCATCTCCTATACTCAGGCGGGACCATAATAACTTTAAAACCTATCTAAACGCGACAGGAAAGAAGAGGAGCTGGTGGAAGAGATGAGGAAAGCAAAACTAGAAATCCTGGCTATAGCGGAAACAAAGAAAAAAGGACAAGGAGTCATGGATCTCGATGGCCACACGCTACTCTACAGTGGTGTACCCACATCTGAAAGAGCTAAAGGGGGCATGGGTTGCATTGTGGCCAAAACCAACAGATAGTATCAAGGGATGGAACTTTGTCTCGGAGCGCATTATGGTTGTAAAAGTAAAAGAAGGAGAAACCATAGTAGACCTGGTCATAGTGTATGGGCCAAATGAGGATGAGAGAGCAGAGGTCAAGGAGGAATTCTTCGAGCTGCTTCAAAGGACAGTGGATGACTGCCTAGATGAAATTATCATGCTCAGAGATTTCAATGCCAGAGTTGGAAATGACGATGGTACATGGGGTGGAGTTATCGGAAAATATGGAGAAAATACTCCCAATGACAATGGAAAGCGACTCCTTAGATTCTGCAGTGAGCAGAATCTGATCATTACAAACACAAAGTTCCCCCATAAGCGCATACATGCATACACTAGATGTGAACCAACAAAGAATGAGAAGTCAGTGATCGACTATGCCATTGTTAGGAGGAGCTCATTCAAATATGTCCGGGATGCTAGAGTCTGGAGGGGGCCAGAGATTGGAAGTGATCACTACCTGCTTACAATCAAAAGAACAACTGAAAGAGTTGCTCAGCCTAGGAACTGCCCAACATCACGCAAGAAACCAAGTAAACGAGCAGGAGAAATGAGCATTAGGACCTACAAGCTGAGAGAGCCAGAAATTAAGACCAGATATCAGGGGCTTATTGCTACAGCAGTGAGCAACACAGAAGAACGACCTGATGACTTGGAAACCCTCTGGCTTAAATTCAAGGACATCATAAAGACAGCTGTTGCAGAAGCATGTGGTGAAATCCGACTTGGGAACAAGAGAAAGAGGACACCTCAGATTTATAAAGGACAAGCAAGGCAAATTGCTTACTGCCCCGAAGGAAGTAATGGAAATATGGAAAGAATATTTCTCAGAACTCCTGGATGGTGAGCATGGTGAAGCATCAGAAATGATAACCACTAGCACAGAAGAGAAAACCAATGATGGTGAAGATGACATAAAGATGGAAGAACTCAAGGCAGCACTAGGGAAAATCAAGATGGGCAAAGCAGCAGGCCATGTTGGTATAACACCAGAAATGGTTAAGTACATGGGAGCATCAGGCGACCTATTACTCTTAAGGGTCCTACGGGCAGCGTGGTGCAGCAAGACCATACCAAAGGATTGGGAGATTGCCATCATAACACCAATTTTCAAAAAGGGTGACAATCGACAATGTGGAAACCATAGAGGCATATCCCTTCTCAGTGTCCCTCGTAAAATCTACTCTAGAATCCTAGAGCAGAGACTCCGACGCCTAGTTGAGCCACAATTAGATGAGGTCCAGTGCGGATTCCGAGCAAACCGAAGTACTCAAGACCTAATCTTCACACTCATACAGCTGAGTGAAAAGGCCCGTGAGTATAAGAGTGAGATTCATCTTTGTTTTATAGATCTGGAAAAGGCGTTTGACAGGGTCCCCTGGAGCAAACTTTGGGACTGTTTGGCAAGGAAGAACATTGCAGCACCTCTGATTCATGCTATACAGACCTTCTACAAGTCTTGCAGAAATTATGCGAGGACAGCAAACCATAAGTCAGAAGAGTTCAGGACCACCACCGGTGTAAGACAAGGTGCTATCCTGTCACCTTATCTTTTCATACTCCTCATGGACGATGTCATCAAGGCATATAAGGAGAGAACAAGAAAGTATTCAGTGGGGTACTGGAAGAGGAGACAGGTCTGTATTTCAGAGCTGGCATTTGCTGATGATGTTGCCCTGACTGCTAAATCAGAGGCACATCTCCAATCAAACCTGCAAGTTTGGAAATAAGAGCTGGAGAAGAGAGGGATGGTCATAAGCAGCTCTAAAACAAAATCCATGGTAATATCACGAGAAGAAAGAAGACATCAGATTAAGCTGGGAGAACAGGTCGTGGAGCAGGTCGACCACTTTAAATACCTCGGAGCTATTATAGACCGAAAGAGAGGCATCAAAAAAGAGTTGGCCACTCGAAAAGCGGCAGCTGGGAGACTTTTTCAGGCCATAAATCGAGGATTCCTCAGCAAGAGAGAGGTTGGTAAGAAAACGAAGATAGCTGTACACCGCTGCACCTATGTCCCAGTCTTGACATATGGATGCGAGTCATGGGCAATGACTACAACCCACAAAAGCCAGATCCAAACCTCAGAAATGAGGTATCTGAGGAAGGTAGTTGAAGTAACAAGAAGAGACATGGTCCGCAACCAGACGATACGTCAAGGCATAAAATCCCACCCCCTGCAGACCCAAGTAGAACAGTCCCAACTAAGATGGTTTGGCCATGTCTGCAGACTGGGAGAAGATCGGCTACCACGACAAGCATGGGAAACAAATAGCCAGGGATCCAGACCCCCAGGACGACCCAGAGTCCGCTGGGAGGACAACATTAGACAATCTGTGAAGGACCGAGGACTAGAATGGAACCAAGCCAGAAGGAAGACAGCCGATATGATAGTCTGGCGTCTCTCTTCCAAACCTCTACACCTCACGGTAGAAGGGGAACGACTAAGTAAGTAAGTATTTGCAAGTTAATATAAATCATGATTTCTGCAACTTCCATGAGATTTCTTTCGGTCTTTGTACAGACAAGAAAGAAACGAACCCCTGCTTCCTCGGGTATTTCATAAGAGGTACTGAAATGTTGTGCACGGGACAAGCAACCTTATCGATTAAAACAAACTATTTCAGAAAACATCACTGCTAGAAAAAGGAAGTGCTGTGATTCAGGCTATCTACAAAGGGACCGGCTACAGTAGTAGATCCATGGTCCATAAGAAAAGAAGAGGAGGAGAATTCTTGTGTGTTGTTGTGTAACCATGTGTTGCTGTGTAACCATGTGTTGTTGCCACATTTAAACTTTTGTTGTTGTGTAACCGTATGTTGTTGTGTAACCATGTGTTTTTGTGTAACCATGTGTGGTTGCGACATTTAAACGTTTGTTATTGTGTAACCATGTATTGTTGCCACATTTAAACCTTTGTTGTTGTTGTAACCATGTGTTGTTGCCACATTTAAACTGTTGTTGTTGTGTAACCATGTATTGTTGCCACATTTAAACTTTTATGTTTGTGTAACCATGTGTTGTTGCCACATTTAAACTGTTGTTGTTGTGTAACCATGAGTTGTTGCCACATTTAAACTTTTGTCGTACAGAACTCTAACATTACCGTAGTTATCCTTGTAATTCATTCAAGCACTCTGAAAATTCATCGCACTTCAGCTCTCCAAGAAGCAAAGTGCTTCAATAAACTCACGACATTTCTTCCTGTCCCATTCTATCTCTCGTGAAGGTCTTTCTCATCCCTCTCATTTCTATCTCAATTTTTCTCTTTCATGTGTTTTTCCTATGTCTTCTACATCTCTTACCTTGGATATTACGGTAAGTCACAGTCTTCTAAACCAGTGGTTCTCAACGTGGGCCGTATGATCCCCAGGGAGCCAATTCATATTTCTAGAGGATGGGGGGGGGGGGGGGGGGGGGGCGGGCTACAGTAAAATGGGAAATTTCCTTTTGCCAGCTAACAGCGACTATGAGGGGCTACAGTAAGATGGGAAATTTCCTTTTGCCAGCTAACAGCGACTATGAGGGGGCTACAGTAAGATGGGAAATTTCCTTTTGCCACCTAACAGCGACTATGAGGGGGCTACAGTAAGATGGGAAATTTCCTTTTGCCAGCTAACAGCGACTATGAGGGGGCTACAGTAAGATGGGAAATTTCCTTTTGCCAGCTAACAGCGACTATGAGGGGGGCTACAGTAAGATGGGAAATTTCCTTTTGCCAGCTAACAGCGACTATGAGGGGGCTACAGTAAGATGGGAAATTTCCTTTTGCCAGCTAACAGCGACTATGAGGGGGCTACAGTAAGATGGGAAATTTCCTTTTGCCAGCTAACAGCGACTATGAGGGGGCTACAGTAAGATGGGAAATTTCCTTTTGCCATCTAACAGTGACTATGAGGGGGCTACAGTTAGATGGGAAATTTCCTTTTGCCAGCTAACAGCGACTATGAGGGGGCTACCGTAAGATGGGAAATTTCCTTTTGCCAGCTAACAGCGACTATGAGGGGGCTACAGTAAGATGGGAAATTTCCTTTTGCCAGCTAACAGCGACTATGAGGGGCTACAGTAAGATGGGAAATTTCCTTTTGCCAGCTAACAGCGACTATGAGGGGGCTACAGTAAGATGGGAAATTTCCTTTTGCCACCTAACAACGACTATGAGGGGGTTACAGTAAGATGGGAAATTTCCTTTTGCCAGCTAACAGTGACTATGAGGGGGCTACAGTAAGATGGGAAATCTCCTTTTGCCAGCTAACAGCGACTATGAGGGGGCTACAGTAAGATGGGAAATTTCCTTTTGCCACCTAACAGCGACTATGAGGGGGCTACAGTAAGATGGAAAATTTCCTTTTGCCAGCTAACAGCGACTATAAGGGGGCTACAGTAAGATGGGAAATTTCCTTTTGCCAGCTAACAGCAACTATGAGGGGGCCACAGAGGTAAATGATGCTTAGGAGGGTACCATGGGCAATTAAAACTACAAAAAATGTTGAGAATCCTTGTACTAAACTATGTCAGACCTTATTCAAGTCTATTCTGTCGATGGCGTTCTCCTAATCTGCTTCTGTAATCTTGTTTTTAAAATGTTTAGCTAGTTAAGATGCATGAGGCCCTGTGTGGTTCCCGGGAGTCAGATAAACAAGGAATAGCAGTACAGCTTTCTCAGGTAGGGCCTATATTAGAAGGAGACCAATATGTAGCTGCGCATGGGTCTGGTAACTTTATCATGTAAAACTAATTGCTACAGAACCCACCGCTGTAAGAACATGG